>APFE030601561.1:79722-171771 GCA_000404065.3 Pinus taeda | reverse complement strand
CGATCTATCCACTGATGATCTGTCCACTAATGACTGGTTCTAATGGCCAGAAAGCAAATATCCATTAGTGGGTTAGTAGGGAGGGCGGGATTCAAGTAAGTTTGAAAAGACATATTTTGGGGCTTATCTAAAGCGTTCGTTCGAGTTTAGCACTGATGTCTAAACTATCTGAAAGCAAAATCAGTTTACTTCACTTATAATCACAATAGCTCGCCAATTAACTTCTAAAACGGGGTTAAGCTAAAGGCACTAGAGATATCATCATATATCATGAAGGACTGATATCTAAAATATCTACTTGCAGGCTAATGAAAACAAAATCAAATTACTTCACCTATAATCACAATAGCTCGCCAATTAACTTCTAAAATGGGGTTAAGCTAAAGGTACTGGAGATATCATCATATAGCATGAAGAACTTGATATCTAAACTAGCTAAAAGCAGGAAATAAATCTCACTAAAATCAAAGCATAACAACTGGAATTAAGAACTAAAGTACAGCAGAGGAAGCAAGTCTCATATCACCACTTGTTGCAAAATCTACATTAAAAAGCTCGAGCATAACCTATCCTGAAATGCACTGATCAGTGTTAGTGGAAAATATAACAATGTTGCAAAAACATGTACAGGAGTAAAACGATTAATACTATGAACAGAACATGAGAGATATACAGTTCAAATAAAGGAAAGCATGCATGAAAACTATACAAAACGAAAGAAAAACCTCAGCCAGCAGGAGCCCTTTGCATAGCCTTGGATTAATATGTTGTCACTTCAAACCACACTTTAAATATTCATAAAAGAAAACAGAGTTCTTGTATTATGAAACAGAGGATATTTCTCTCGATTACAACAGCAAAATAACGCTAAAACAACAGTATCAAGACTAACTACTTGCGTTGCAAATGCTTATACTTATAGAGGAAATAGATAACTGCCTTTTGGAGAAAAATCTTCAGCAATGGACATGTGAATAGGTTAGAATCCGGAAGTTCAGTCTCTTGGTTGCCATAAACATTAAATCTACGCAAAGTGGACATTAGATTGCATTATGGAGACGGCCTGCAGATGGCAAAAATGGATCCATGAATCTAGGAACGGTTTCGGACTTTTTCACGTGCTGGAATAGAGTCCTAATTGACATAGGACTCTCTGTTGACCATCATTTGACCAATGCCTTTCTTCACGAATTCGGCTAAACAGATAGGACCTTGTCCATGTGTGGATCATTTCTAAGCTACCCATGTGCCTCGTTTCTCATGTCGACACTTGTAACCTACAAAACAGTGAAAATAGCTGCAAAATTGTGAGTTAGCTGTGGAAAGTGACTACATTCCGTAGCTGATGAACAAAATCTAAATCAAATAGCACACACAAGGACATAGTTTGAAAATCACTCAAATGCATTCCTCAAATCAATATGTAACAACTTTTGATAGCTTATGAGGCACTGGTGTGGGAAAGGAAAGTATGTAGAAGAGAGGTAGTTCTGGGGCTCAACATCTATTGCTCCATTGCTCTCCCTTGTCTCCAGACGAGAAAGGTGATTCGGGCCTACATTGATTCTGCCCAGCTTAACAACTACTTCAAACGTGAAGTCTTGAAACAATAATAGCCATCTGCATATCCTTCCCTCCAGTGCGGGCTTGTTTACTAGGTATTTCAATGCAGAATGGTCTGTGAAAAATTTGAATGGCACCCCCAGCACGCAGTGCCTAAAATTTTGGAGAGAGTAGACCATTGCTAGAGCCTCTCATTTTGTTTTTGTATAATTCTTTTCCACCATGGAGAGTTTTTTGCTTGCGTAGTATACTGGATGATCCATCTTCTCTCCTGGTTGCACCATGACTACTCCTAGTGCTATTCCAAACGCATCAATATGTACATGGAACATTTTTTTCCAGTCAGGGTATACTAAGATGGGTACACTTACTAACCTTTCTTTTAGTTTGTCGAGTGTTGCTTGAAAATCTGTTGTCCAGATGAATTCCTCTATCTTCTTTAGCAGTCTCTCCATTGGGGTTGTTATGGTTGCATAGTTTCTGATGAACCTTCTGTAGTACCCCATATGGCCTAGAGTTGCTCTTAATTGCTTTATGTTGTGGGGTGGTTCCATGTGGATGATTGTTGTTGTTTTGGCAGGGTCCACATAGACTCCATCTTTGCAAACAATATGGCCTAGCAGGGTTCCAAAGGGAACCGCGAAAATGCACTTCTTCAATTTAAAGAGGTTTGCAATTGTTTGCATCTTTCGAACATTACTCTCAACAAGCTAGTGTGCTTTTTCAGCAGGTTGTACATTGTCTAGTCATCCATGTAGACTTCTAAGAACTTATGAATATAGTCTTGGAAGGTTGCTATTACAATCCATTATTTAATCCAAATGGCATTACATTGTATGCGTACGAACCCCATTTTGTCGTGAATGTTGTTTTCCTTTTATCTTCTTCGACTATTCCGACCTGGTGGTAGCCCGAGAAGCCATCTATGAACGAGTAAGCCTTATTTCCTGCAACATTGTCTATGACTTTGTCGCTAAAGGGCGTGGGGAAAGGGTTGTGCATGCATGCATTGTTCAGGCTCCTATAGTTGACGCATACTCTAATCTCATTCGCATCCTTCTTGTTTTGAATCACTATAGGGCTTATCCACTCAGCTTCATCAACCAGAAAAATGATTCCTGCATCCAACATATTAATAATCTCCCTTTTAACTTTTTCTTTGACTCTTGGGTTCAGCTGGTATGGTCTGTGCTTCACCGGTCAGACTCTTGGTTTCAGAACAATTTTCATTTCCCTCAAATTACCTTTTATCCCCTTGAGCTCAGCTACCGAAGCTAGGAACAGGGCCTGGTATTCTTATAGCAAGTCAAAAATTTATTTAGTGTTCTGTTCATCCCAGTAGTCTCATACTGATGCTATCTTGGGTTTATCCTCTATCCCTACATTCTGCTTTCTCAATTTCACTGGTAGGAGATGAGTGTCTTCTATCAAGGGACTCTCGCGAATCCCCCTTTCTCCTTCTGTTTCTTCAAAGGCCAGATGTCTAAACCCTTCCAATCCATCTTCTTCTGGTTCTGTGTCTATTATGTCGCAGGTTACCAATCTTGGAGATTCCATGTTAAATAATTATTGTAGGAAGTTTTCTTCATGCTCCCCCTCCACTTGCATCTCCGGAGTGAACAAAACTCCTTTCACTGCTTGAAGCACTTCTGTCATTTGTTCTTCACTATCCTTGAATGAGAAATCATTGATGAACTATGTTTTCCAGGCATCCCAAGCAGTTGTTTATCGTCGTAGTTCTTCATGGATGTACCACGCCTGGGGGATGGCACTGAGGGTGTGTATAAAGGCATGCACCCACAGATTCCTTGGCAATCCCTGGATTTCCCAGTTGGTCTTGCACCTTTTGATGTGTTCCTCAAGACTTCAATTCCCCATGTATTCTTTTTGGTCTGGTGGTTGCTCTTCCTTCTTGCTAAACCTTTCCTTTAATGTTCGCTTTGCATCTATCCAGTTTTTCAATACTTGGAAGTGTGCTTTCCACCATCTTGCTGGTGTTGCTATGAGCACAATGTCCAGAAAGGAAATTCTTTGGTCTTATAGTACATCCTGGTCCATCCTATCCAGGAACTGATCTATCGGTTTAAGGCCACAGTACTTCGAGATGTTGTCCTTTCCTATATCTCCCCCGTTTACTCAGCTTATCATTGCACATCGTCAAGTTGTTAGTTCGTATCCCCCCTGCTACCATGCATCCCATGTAGCTTCTGAACTAGCTTCAGAACATTGGATGCTCCTCCAGCTAACTAATCCTCCGGTTGTAGGATTTACGTAATCTTCCCTCTTTCCTACCATGAGAGTATACAACTATTCTAACATCCCTAGTTCTTCCCTGTTATCTGTTCGTTTTGTGAACCTAGGTCCTTGGCAAGGGTCTAGCGACTGAATCACCCTCAGGCTTTCTGCTTCAAATATCATCAGTTCGTTTTTCAAATCTATGACGGCATAATTTTCGTATGCCCAGTCAATCCCCAAGAGTGCTGGATATGGGTCTTTATCCCCCATAATGTCTATTACTTCGAACTCAGTGTGTTTTTTTACTCCTACTACATCAACCTCTACATTCTCCAATCTTCTGATGGGCAGTATGCAGTATTGATTTTCCATTCTCAGCTGAATTGGTAAATACTTCAGTTGCGGTTTCCCCATTGCCTCCCAGGTTTTCCGAGGTAGGATGTTTACATCCGGTCCCAGATCTAGTAGGGTGTCCCTTATCTGGAATCCTACCACCTACGCATTGATTCATAATTCCTTCTCGCTTCTCTTCTTATTCCTCTTCACCCTCCTGGAGGCTTTCTCTAGCCAGACTTCACAAGGTTATCCCGCGTCCTCTCACTCTATGGATACTGCAACTTTCAAGCTTTTCAGTAATTCCCTTAGCATGGTCTCATCTTCAACAATTTTTAAGAACAATTTAAACCATTCCCCAATGGGTTGGACAGCACCGGGCCTGTAGACTTGTGGACCTCGAGTGTCCCTATCTTCAATCATCCCTTCGAAAAATTTGGCTACTTCTTGGTAATACTGCTTATGGTGCTCGGGTTGATATGCCTTTTGTGGTGATGCCGCTTTGACAATCACGGGGGTTTTCTTAACATAGAGATCTTCCCCTATCTTCTTCCCTCCTCGGGTGACTATATTGATATTTGTTGCAGGGAGACCTTCTTCGGTCCAAGGCTCGGCATTCACCAAGTTAGTCGCTCCCTGTCTGGTCCTTTCTTCCCATTTCGCGATGAGCTCCGGGAAGTCTTCTGTCGCATGGGTGTTAACTCTGCACTATGAACACCATGATCTTCTTGGGAGCGGGCATTCCCTTGCGACATGTCCTTCTTGATCACACTTGTAGCATCCTAGGGGTCCTCTGCACCTGATCTCCCTCCGCATCCATTTCCTCCTCGCCCCCCCTCAATTTTCTTCATTGACTTGGAACGTGGATCTATCCAGTCTTTCTGCCAGAGCATCTAGCGCCCGGCATTGATCGGTGTGATGAGTAGTCGATGCACAGAACTCATAGTAGTTTTTTATTGGGGATGCTAGAGTATTTTTGCAGCACTGGACACATTCGTGGCTGGTGTCCATACGTTCTACAGATTTCACAGGAATCTACATTATTCCTTCCTGGGAAGGGTCCTTGCGCCCTGATGACCATAACCCCTGTGGTCAGAGTGGTTCCTGATGACCTCGCCACCCCTCCTGCTTGGTTAGGACCTCGCATTCGCAGGCATTCCATCGCAACGTGCCCCTCCACCAGGCAATGGGTGCACTAAACATTGGCCTGGCCGGTCGTACGGGCTAAATATCCCTCAGTTTCTCAGTCAAGTTTGTGATCTGGCTTTGCAAGCCCATGATTGCTGGGTCTTGTAGACTTGTGCCTCCCCGGTATTCATGGGGATATCCTACTATCGCTTCTATCAGTGATGCTTGCTCTACAGCATCCTGCAGGGTTCCTATCTTATGTTGTGTCAGCGGTGTCCTGGTCAAGGGAAGGAGTGCCTAGATGAACCAGTCCCGCTAGTGGTTTGGGTCCAAAGTATAACTTAGCTTAGCAAAGGAGTCCTTAAACCTTTGCATGAGCTCCCACGCAGTCTCTCCCTCCCTCTGCTTAATTTCCCATAACTACGATAGCCCTTGTTGATTGGTTTGTGGTACTTTGAATTCTTGCACAAATCAATGTCGTCTATGGTTGGGTTCTAGTTTTGCTCCACCCACTTTATGAACCAGCATAGAGCCTGTTCCCTAAGAGTGGTCTGGAATTCCATTGCTTGAATGTTATCTGGAGTTTGGCGGGCTCTCCAGATGGCTTCGTAGAGGTACCAGTGTTGCTCCACATCCTCATTCCCCTTGCCTGCAAACTCCGAGTATCTTGTAAATGATCCCGCCATACTATTCTAAATATTAGCTAAGAATACAAAACCATTGGTTCCCGGCTGTAGCTATCCCTGTAGCCCCAAGTTACTGTTGTAGCTGGTTCTGGTATCACCCCCAGTATTGAGACCAGTGTTGTATTTTTCTAGCGCCCTATATACTCGTGCTGCTTGTGTTAAGTTAAATATGAATTCTTCTAGTTTGTGATAAGGTACCACGGGAAGGTAGGGGAAAACACCGCTTGTGCTTTGGGGTTGGGGCTGCTGAACTTTGGTGGATCTTGGTTCTTCATCGAATAACTTCCTCTTTTTGTCACCCACATTGTCGTCATCCTTGTGCCAGCATGGGTGTCGACCCTACGGTTCTTCTTCCACAGCCTTCGGGGAGGATCCCCCGTAGGTTCCTGGTTGTGATCCCACATTTGCAACATTCCAGGATAGTCCTCCTCCAGTTCCCTGTTGCGATCATATTTCTGCAATCTGTAGGGAACGTCCTTCCTCCTCTTCATGATTCTGACATCCTTTTGTCCCATATTTTGGTGTCCTAGCGTCCTCTTCCCCCTTCATCTCAACTTGTGGTTTTTCCATCACCACTCCTATCGGGAAGGACCCTCTCCTTCTTTTCCCTAGGGCCCAAGCTACTCTTACCTACCACTTATCTGCTAATAGTGCCCTTCTCTGTGCTCTACCATCCCTCGCTTTCTTTAATCCTTCTGCATCCATCCACCTGCAATACCCTTATCCCCTTGTAGGCAAATTTTTCCCCTTTAGTTTCTTCCCCCGATACTGGGGTTTTACGCTTCCATCCCAGTAGTGGCTAGAGGTAGCATTCCCTCCTCTACCAAAATCATATTAATCCACATCGAGATTTCCCCCATCAATTCCCCCCTTAGCTCGGAGTTGAACACTGCCTCCGCCTTTGTGTAGGACTGATAGCTTTCTGCAGCAAACTGAACTACCTACCCTTCTACTGCAGTTCTCACCTAGAAATCAACTGCTATCATCCACCCGTTATCCAATTGTTGTAATAGTGCAGTCTCGGACGAAGTCCAACTATGATAGGCTCTCGCCAATCCACTCGAATGAATTTGTCACTTCAGTTCCCTCAACCAATTGTATAGGTCCTCAGGGAATTTGCACCAGAAAATTTCATATTGGTCATCTGAGCTATCAACATATAGGATTTGCTTACGCACCCTATCGATCGGCTGATTCCTACGGGCAACTCTTTCTGCCACAAATTGGTCTATTTTGTGATTCCACCAGTTTCCGATCTCTCTCTTAAACACCCTAGACACCATATTTTGAACCAGTTCTCCTAATCTCGGGTCCAGGCAACGAAACCATTTGTTGGCTCGAGCGAGTCATTAGGGAAGAGACCCCGGGTTTAGGCACGGAAGGCCAACAATGGTCTGATGTAGTCTAGGACAACACTGAAATTTTCACCTCACCCCGAAGGGCAAAGAGTCTCACACGAAGCGCGCCGCGACCAAAGGGGAGAACGGCTTAGCATGGGATTAAGGGGGTCTAAGCTATACATAGGCGGTCATACACATATGTGGTCATAAAACATGGAACAGAGATCATGATATCCTCAACTTGTACACAGAGACTCATCATATATACCACAGAACTAACAACATACTAGTGTCGATCTATCAAGCACTAGCCTCATGTAACAAAGAGACTAATTAAAATTTTGATAATCCATAATACAAGATGCACAATACACTTAAGATTCTTAACAATCATCAGCCCGAATTACATCAAAGTGTCAGAACATAATACATTATAACTTGGCTTCTCGCCATCAACAATACAGAGAATACTCAGTTCAGTAGCTCGGGTCAAATCTACTCCGCAACTCAGTTCCTTAGTTCCTAGCCCTTCCTGCTTCTGCTCTGTTGTCTGCGTACCTCCTCAGCAGCCCAATCCTTCAGTGTCTGAACAACAACCTCGACAATCAACGAAACTCCACAAAAATAGTAGCAACACCACCAACAACCAATAACCAACCCCTTCCTTTCTGTTCTTCCTCTCTTTATATCCTTCTCAGCTGCCTGGACTGCCAGTTCTCGCTCAGTTGCTTGCTTCCTTGGCTGCCTCTGCACTTTCCCGTCTCCTCAGCTGCCTTTGCCTTCCACTGCCACCTTGCCGTCACCTTCCCACAATTTCTCATTCCGCCACCCAACCGTTGCTGCGATTTGTCCTTTCCCTCCCTACGGTTGGTCAAAACTGGTCAAAACTCTTCAAAATTAACAAAGGCTCCAACAATATTAGTGAATGATAGAATAATTTCGTGTTAAGTTGATTAGTACAAGAATATTGAATGAATGGATTTACAATGATGTAATTTTGATTATTTTGTCAGTAATTAGGTAATTGTATAGGTTGTGTTGTTGATGTAATTCTTCTAGACGCAAACTTTGTAGAGTTTTGGAACCTTTGATGTTTTCAGAGGACACTCCACCCATCATTAGGGACACAAAGTTTGTTTGAAATTTTAGGTCAAAGCTTTTGGAAAATTCTACACAGTGTACATTAATAAGTATTGCATCAACAACATTGTTAATAATTGTGAAAACCCACACATTCAAATTGTGTATATTATTATAATAAAGATTAATTATTAAAGTTGTTGTTTTCTTTGATGATGTATGGGAAGGGTGTGTGATTGGGAAGTATCACTAAGCATTTTTTGAAATGAGAAAGATTGGATAACAAAGATTTAAAGAAACTTGTCTAGAGTGCCCTATATTCCCTAAACAAACCTTCACTACCATGTGCAAGGTGCTTTTTGACTTGAATTTCACTAAAGATTTTTCTAGGTATACTTGTATGTACTTCTTCAAAAAATAAAGATCATGTCTTTGAAAGAATCAAAGAATGGAGGGTATTGGTGAAAAATAAATGTGATAAACCTTTGAAATGTTTAAGATTAGAGAGTGAAGGAGAATATATGATCAACACCTTTGAATGTTACTTCTCACGTAATTTAATAATATCATTACTTTTATCATCTAATTTTTCTCAATCACTTTTGTAATGAACAAGAACTTGTCATGAACAATTATTTATATTAGGAGAATATACTAGCAAAGATCTTAAAGTAACAATCTTAAAGAAATAATGTCAAAAAAAGGTAACGAAACAAAAACAAACACAAACACAAACTTTATCATTTAAATCGGTAATGGATATATATTATATATAGTTAGTTAACTTGATCATGGAACTTAGTGCTACAATTTTCATCATGTATATGTCATAATTTTTAAATAACGAATTATATTTATGGTATTGGTAGGAGTAAAGGGGAGAAAATGTTATTTAAATATAAAAAACATTATATGTATGTATTTTATATTTTATAAAACACGTTAACTTAATAATATCATTACTTTTATCATCTAATTTTTTTCAATCACTTTTGTAATGGTAAGTGTTGTGAAACAACATTCAAAATTTATATTAAATTAGTTTTTAAGTCGAATAAACTCCTTTTGATTGAAAAGGGTTCTAAACTCTATACAGAAGGAGTTTTACTACGAGAAAACCCTTGGCTATGACACTGCAAGTGAGTGGTATATATTTTGTAGTCACTAAGGATTTACACTTGGCTTCATCCACAGAGATCTCATTAACATCAATGACCACTAATCACGACTTCTATATGTTACCATAGAAATAGTGGTGCTGCATTAACACAACCCACACCTCAGAAATATCTGGTCATCCACTTTAACATGGGTCATCACTTGGGGCAAGAACTCCAACTTTATGTTAAACCACAACCCAACCCAACAGACTGGATTCATAGTTATTACTATATGATATAGTGCTTTATTACATTAGCTTAATAAGTAATTATTAGGTATTATTGTTTTACACTACTAGCTTGGGTATGCTACAAGGATGAGCTTGGTCTCCAAGTATAAGCAATATCATGATGCAACTGCAAATGAAGAGGGAGACAAAAATTTTGATGATGAGGAGGAAGGGTTTCATACATGTCGTTTAGTGTTCTTTCAGTCTCACACCATGGGTAGTGCAACATCCAATTGTTGCAGTTGTTGTATTCTATTTTCCATGCTTTATTTTGCGTGTATAAATGGGTGACTCGTAGAACAATATAACATATTTTAGGAAAATTTATCTAGTTGTTTAATCTCGTTATACATATTTTACTCTTAATGTTGTTATCCATTATATTTTATGATTTACCTCTGCATTATTAGCCTTGACCTTATTTTGCAACAAGATGAGCATATATTGATTTTTATGGCCTTTCGTATAATTGTCAATAGTAACTGGGCCAAAGTTCTGAATTTTGGAAAGCCATAACAAAATATTTTATTCAAAAGTTAAATTGAATTCAAAATTTGTGACTATGATCCAAAGCATAATACAGATAAGGACATTATAGATTAAAAAAAATACACTGACTCCTGAAATGCAGACAAGGCTCGTTTAACGTACTTCTGTCCCATATTAATTGACAAATATGGTTGGTAGTATAAACTTTTTTCATGGTCATAACCCTATAGATCAAGCCCTCGGATACTAAAATTCACTAAATGAAAACATACAACATACATATCCAATTGTATTTTGCTCAATGGTATACATACATATACATTTTTTCCATTTTAACAAATCTATCGGCCTCTCTTTGCATGTTTTGGGGCAATTGCTACTTAAATATCTTACTTGCATAAGTTAAATTTGAGGCCCATAAGGATTAAGAGTTAGAACCACAATTTTGATACCATATATAATAGCTAAAATAAAAATAAAAACATAATTAAATATGGAATTATTTACAACAATTCAAAACCATTAATGAACAACATGAAAAATAATTCAATAATAATTGCATAATCCACATGGTAGGTGAGTATGAGGAATCACATCTGGGAGTTGATGAATACATCTTACTTACAACTTGTGGACATGACGTTGTAATGATTCTGCCGACTGCAACCAACATTTTGGGGATGAATCTCCACCCAACCATAGTTTCAAGTACATTGTGTCTTTCTACAACTGGCCACCCCTAGACCTCAATCAACTTCATCTTTCAATGAATCTTTCCTATCCTATAATTCTCTTAAGAAAAGAATGTCTTGCATACTCCTTCTCATCCATTAAATAGAACAACTCATTCCAAAAATGAAAGGAAAATATTTATATACATAATCATTGTGTCATCATGCATTTTTTTTTAACTTTTTTTAATTCATATCTTAAGTTCTTCCTTTAAGTTTTTCCATAAATTTACTGTTATTTATTTTACCCTTTTATGTTTTATTAACTTGAATTTTTCCATGTGTCATCATGCAATTCTTTTTTTAATTTGTATCTTAAGTTTTTGCTTACTTTTTCCATAAATTTACTCTTACTTATTTTACCCTTTTATTTTATATTAACTTGAATTTTCCATAAGTGTACCCTTTATTTATTTTTGGCTTGACTCATGGGGGATTTGAACCTTGAATCTCTTGGTTTATATAATACTTCTGATCCGAATAGAAAATGACGTCAACTCACGGTATTCATCCACCCATGTTATTCATTCACCCATGGAATTTACCCATGGTATTGTAAGTGGCATCCACCCATGGTATTGTAAGTGACATCCACCCATAGTATTCATTCGCCCATGGTATTTGCCCATGGTATTGTGACATCCACCCATGGTATGCATTCACCCATGGAATTGACCCGTGGTATTGTAACTGAAAAATACTATAATTAACAAGTCCCATTTTGTAAAAGGACAATTGGTCCGCCACATTGTAGCTTTTACATTTATTCTCCGTTTAATGAAAATTTTCTTTGTGGTTTTGTTCATTGGGAATTCTCCTCTTTTTCTTCTGGAATTTCAATTTTTCAAATCTTGGGGGCCTCTCTCTCAAAATCCATTTCAATCTTTTAGATCTTGGGGGCCTCCCCCCAAGATCCAGATCAATGGAATTAGAGCAGGTTATGATTCCATGGGAATGAGGGTTTAATGCATATTTCAGTTTCAATTTTTTGCAGCAATATTCAACAAACTTAGGTAGGTGTTGTGACCTCCACATAGCACTTTCTTGGGACAAGCAGAAAGGTATCCATTCACCCATGGTATTTGCCCATGGTATTGTGACATCCACCCATGGTAGTCATTCACCCATGGAATTGACCCGTGGTATTGTAACTAAAAAATACTATAAGTAGCAAATCTTATTTTGTAAAAGGACAATTTATCCGCCATAATGTAGCTTTAACAGTTATTCTCCATTTAATAAAAAAAATTCTTTGGCATTTCAATTTTTCAAATCTTGGGGGCCTCCCCCCAAGATCCGGATTATTGGTATCAGAGCAGGTTATGATTCCATGGGAATGAGAGTTTAATGCATATTTCAAATTCAAATTTTTGTAGCAATATTCAACAAAATTTAGGCAGGTGTTGTGAACTCCATAGAGCACTTTCTTGGGACAAGCAGGAAGAAAGTTTCTTTTTCTTTTTTTTTCATTTTTTTGCAAGATTCTTTTTTGGGTTGTGAGTTTGCAGATCAGATCTGAAACATTTGGTGCAAAATTTACAAAAAAAAATACCATATCTAGATTCCTTGTGGAAAAATACCAAAATTCAAAAAAAAAAGGTCGAATCGAAGTTCGGATGAGGGAGATATCACTGATTTAAAATCAGCTATGTTGTAGATTTTTTTTTTTTTCTGACGACAATTGGTGGACGACGAATCTCCTATAATTTTTTCCAGTTTTTGTGCATAATTTCATAACAATGATTGCAGATCTGACCTCCTCTCGAAAAATCACCCAATTTAAAAAAAAAATGGGTCGAATCGGAGTTCGGATGTGGGAGATATCATTGATTTAAAATCAGCTATTTTTTTTAGAACTTTTGTGATAGTGAAAGAGTTGCAACGTGAATCTAAGATTTCAGAGTGTTCAGATAAGGATTTCCAACATATGGGAAGATGCAAAATGATCTTTTTGTTTCCAAAAATAGGTTATAATAAATATTCTGAGTTATATTGACCAAGTTATGTCCATTTTAATTCTGAAGCAGCATTCGAAGCGGGTTCCCTTTGGAGACGTGCCCTCCCACCCCACTTTAGTAGGCACCTACTTCACATTCATCAGTTTCATCATAGAAGCATTCAACTTGGGTTCTTTGGAGACGTGCCCTCCCACCTCAGGCTATGTAGGTAGTTGCTACTTCATCAACAACCAACATCACGTTTATGGGTCAACCACACAAAATCCTTGTCATCGAAGTCCATTTGCTAGGCCACACATTGTTAACATCACAGTTGGTCACAAGCACTACAAGGTATCTCTATCCTCGGATCTTCGTTTTTCATGGTTATGGGTCATCCACAAATCCACACTTCATCGAAGTCCATTTGCTAGGTCTCACACTATCAGTATCACAATTGGTCACAAGCATTACAGGGTATCTCTATCCTCGGATCTTCGTTCATCATGGTCATGGGTTAACCACATAAAACCCTTCTCTTTAGTGGCTCCTCATATTCAACAAAGGCTTCACAGGAGGGTACTTCACGCAATGGGAACCATTGCTTCTTAAGGAGAGAGGAATGATCCGAATGGAAAATGGCATCAACCCATGGTATTCATCCACCCATGTTATTCATCCACCCATGGTATTGTAAGTGAGATCCACCTGGTATTCATTCACCCATGGTATTTGCCCATGATATTGTGACATCCACCCATGGTATTCATTCACCCATGGAATTGACCCGTGGTATTGTAACTGAAAAATACTATAAGTAACAAGTCACATTTTGTAAAAGGGCAGTTGGTCCACCACAATGTAGCTTTTACAGTTATTCTCGGTTTAATAAAAAATTTCTTTGTGGTTTTGTTCATTGGGAATTCTCCTCTTTTTCTTTTGGCATTTCAATTTTTCATATCTTGGGGGCCTCTCTCTCAAAATCCATTTCAATCTTTTAGATCTTGGGGGTCTCCCCCCATGATCCGGATCAACTTCATAACACAACGATTGTCGATTTCACTGTCCCCCATGGGCATACTCTTACTTATTTTACTCTTTTACTTTTTTATAAAAGTAGCTTGATTTATTTATTTATGATTATTCTCACTTTATTATTATATTTAAAAGTTATATATTATATTTTTAATATAATATGGGCATCACATTTTCCCATATGATTCATTAACCATCCACATTCTTGTGGCTTATGGGTGAAGCTATTCTGGAGGTTATGTCTATTATTGATCGTCCTTAGGAGGGACTTCACCTTCGTTAATTATTTCTTCCTTGGCTAGAATCATTAGATGAATCGCCCAAAATCTTGGGTTCCTCTAGCTCTATTGAGTGATCCAAATCCCCCATCATGTTACATGGTGTTTTATCATATGGGAATTTGGTGAACATATCAAAAATTATACCCATCAACATTGCTAAGAAACCAGGGCTTGTGGGAAACATTATGATTGGTGTGGATTTTACTTCTCGAGAATTGAACTTTACACCACTATTTTCAAATACTTTTCGATGCATTTGTTGGGTATTACAAATAAATGCTTAGAATTTACCCTCAAATCATGAAATGTGAAATTAAGACATATGACGGAGCCAAGCCACTTCAATAAAGACTCAGGTCAACGAAGCCTCGTAAAGCAATTGTTATTAAATCAAGGATCCAAAAAATTTCACACATTGGTTTTATCTATTTGGTACCCTTGATGGAGTGGGTTTCTAATCAATTTCTATTCACTAAGAAACAAGGGATGATTAGGGTTTGTTTTGACTATAGGGATTTCAATTTGGATTTCCAAAAGGATAATTATCCAACCCCTTTCATAGATTTCAAATTATCAATGATTGTGTCATAAGAATTATATTTTCCTTTATGGGTGGCTTTTCTAGCTATAATAAAATATAAATCAAACCAAAGGATCAACACAAGATCATATTTATCTGCCCATGGGGAACATTTGCTTATAGAAAGTTGTCATTTGGTCTTAGTTGGTGTCACTTTCTAGTGAGCTAAGTCCTACGCTTTTCACGAAATCAAACACATAGTTGAGGCCTATTTGGATGGTCCCACTAATGTGAGGACCATCCTGTCTATCTAAGAGGGACCTTTAAACATTGCCATTTTTAGAAAAATTGTTTAGACTTGCACAAGTGTGACTTTTGCATGGTGTTTGGGAGGCTACTAGGTTTCATTATGTCTAAGGATGGGACAAGAGTTATCCTTTGAAGGTTGAGGTGATCATCATTGTACCTTGTCCTTGTACTCTTTTCCAACTTAAATGTTTACAACGGAAGGGAAACTTCTTGCATAGATTTATCACCAATTGTGTTGAATAATGAAGAATTTTATGTGACTATTGAAGGGCATACCTTTTGTATGGGATGACCAAGCTCAAATATCTTTCAATGCTTTGAAACAAGCATTGTTGTCTACCCCGTTATTGAGCCCTCCTTATTATAATCGATACTTTTTGCTCTATTTCACAGCCTCAGAGTTGACCATTAGTATGGTTCTCATCCAAGAGGATGAGATGCACAATCAACATGTCATTTATTATCTGAGCAAAGGCCTTATTGGTCCCTAGCTTTGATCTTCCCACATTGAAAAGTTGCATTTGGCAGTTGTTTATGATGCCGAATGTTTGCGACATTACATTCTCTTGTGAAATACCATGGTAATCATTGATTCCAAATCTATCAAGCACATCCTTAGTAGTCAAATAATTAGGAACAGGTACTCAAAATGGATCATTAACCTTCAAGAGTTTAATTTGGACATTGTTGTTGCCAATTCAAAGAAATCATTAGCATTCATAGAGTTAATGTCCAAACTTCCATGATTTGATGTAGAACTCATGGTTGGTTATTCATTACCCAAAGTGTCATTATTTTTGGAAATATCAGCAACATTAAAAAGGGGGGGTGAACCGGTATTGAGCACCTTTAAAATATTT
Organism: Pinus taeda; assembly: GCA_000404065.3. Taxonomy (NCBI): domain Eukaryota; kingdom Viridiplantae; phylum Streptophyta; class Pinopsida; order Pinales; family Pinaceae; genus Pinus; species Pinus taeda. The sequence goes on along the minus strand of APFE030601561.1, from coordinate 155,854 downwards.
GACTTTATTAGTAGTCAATAAAATAGTATGAAAGAGATTATCAACAATGGTACATCAAATAACACATAAACTCAATAATGAGAATATATTGATAAAACCATAATCAATTATGTATATATATTTTATGAGCACTAACTCAAAAGAGGCTACAATCCCCCTAGTATTTTTTTAGCTGCAACTGACATGAAGCACTAACTCCCTTAGGTTTTCCTACACCAATAGGAAGGAGGCTACAACCCCCTAGTATTTTTTTAGCTGCAACTGACATGGAGCACCAACTCCCTTAGGTTTTCCTACACCAACAAGAAGGAGGCTACAACCCCCTACTATAAAGTGTTTTGATTCATAGGTACAACAAGTCACCTTCAGATCTATTTTCAAACCTACACAAGTTAATCTTCAAATTTGTTGCAAATCAAACCTCAACTTCTTGTCTAAACCTACTTTAAATTAATGTCCTTTATGTCATCGATCCTCTGTCCATATTTAGACAAATGTTAGCATAATATAGCTTTATTGTAATCCTTTACTCATAAGGCTTCCTTTAACATAGAGGTATTCAATAGCCTCATAAAATTTTCAAAACAGAGAGCTCATTCTATTGTTAATGCCCAAAATCCAAACTCGACTTCTTCATCCTTGGTCTCTACTCTTCATGCCACTTAATTTCACCTTCTTTTATCCTTGGTCTACTCCAACGAGTTCGTAGATGTTACTTTCTCAACAGGTTCCACGACATATTTCAGAGTTTTGTTTTTTTGACGGTGTCGGAAACCCGTCAACATGAAGGGAATCTACCTAATATAAAGTGCCAATTGGACTCTACACCATTTAATGTGGGAGTCCCATCTAGGATGATGCCCCAGCTACCATTATGGTGAACTTAAAGATATGCCTTGGCGAGGAATCACATCATAAGAGATCATTTTTATTACTTTTGAGGCAAGCAAGAAATGTTAGCTTTGTGAGACATACAATTATAATGAATATAAGGTGCTTCCATAAATGGAGTAAATAAAGTGATCCTTTAGAATAAAATTGATAACATTAATCTAATAAAGGCACACGTACATGTAAATAATCATTAATACATTTGAAAAGTAGTTTTGAAATAACCATGATCATGAAAATCAAATAGGACATGCATTTTTAGTAAGAATATGTACTAAAGACAATAAAGTAGTCCATTATCCATAATACATGTAAACACAAACATATACCGCAACCATTAAAATAAAAGTCTTACAATGCTTCTTATACATGCATGAAAAGGTTGTCTAGCTCTAGAGAGATTCAAATGATTAAAAGTGGAAATGCCAAAATACACAATTACAATTTCATCTCACATACTCGAGCGTGAAGTCACACCTTGCTTCTCAAAAGAATGATCTCTCTCTCCTATGCTAGCAAGAGAAGCCAAGGCTAAAAGTCCTTTTGCTTGAGCCATGAGGGTCTATATATATTAACAAATGAGGTGACATTTCACCTTCCATGTGACTCTTGAGCTCCCAAATGTCCTTTGGACTTCCTATGAGTTTTCACATTCCACATGTGGCTTTTGGGCTTCCACATATTTTTTTCATTTTTCATTTCTTAATTACAAAATTTGCATTTCACAAAATTGTGGTAAAAATGCATAAAAACAAAATAAACATATTTGTATTCATATTTTGGGGAAACTATAATTCGGCAATTGTGACATGAAGCTCTATTGTAATGTATTAGTACCAAGCTCTATACTCCATTTTTATTCCTTTGACTCTTTGTGCTAGGTCTGGGTTGTATCTCATCTTGCCCTCCAAAGTGTCTGGATATATTGTTTTGGATCTTGTTTATATATTGTTCCACAATGTGACTAGCTTCATATATAACTTGACAGGCTTATCTACATATTGTAGAACAATGTCTTTAGTCACCTCTAAGTCATTCTAGGTAGTCGCTGATCTGATGTGGTCCAAAAATTCCTTTAACTACTACGTGATAGTATCTTTATGTCTCACCTTCCCAAGTGCACCTATAAAAGGCACTTTCTACACTCTACCAAATATTCCAATATGTTGTGCAACTATGTAAAAGCCGACATAGTGTTGGCTATATGATTGTTGAGCTAATCACATATCTGCATATGCATTTTCATTTCCGCTCCATCCATTTCAGCCTCAACCCTTCCTTTTCTAGTCGATGATGTCGATGCATTTATTACTTGGCATCCCATTCCTAGATCTTGTTTATAGTTGCATGAGCTAACTTTAAGATCCTCAAGTTTTCTTGTGATCCCTTCTAGATTTTGTATAGAGGCACCGTTGCCTTATGCAAAATGATCATCTCTTCATAAATTTTCTTCATCGTGTATTCCAATTGCTTGAGTTCTTTGAGTATAGTTGACTATAATCCTTCTCTGCTAGAACTGGCAAAAGACATCCTTTGATTTTCAACAAGGATTGGATCAATTTGCTTCTTTGCAATGGGCATTTTTTTCTCCTATTGTTCATTCTTTTGCATCAGAAAATTTGTTCTTTTCGCGGCTATTGCAAATGCTGCATTTGCCAAAGAAACTGCTTTGGGATTGGTCTTAGTGTTTGACGCAATAACTTTTTTTGTATGAACAGAAACAGGTCAATCTGGTTCATTTGGGAAGTACTTCCTCCTTTCTTGAATTATATTGTTTGTAAGTTCATCAAATGTGAAATTGGAGATGTCCATAATTCTATCTTCATCTGGAGGTGTAATCCCCAGCTCAATGAAAAGAAGGTGCCCACTGGTCAGAGGAGTTAGAGGTTGAATGTTCAGGGGTCCTATGATCAGCTTAGTTTCGGATGTCTAGTTACCTTCCATTTCTTCATCATGTATACCTTGGGCCTCCAAATACTCCTCTAACTTCTTTGCAAATTCCTCTTCATGTTTCTTCCTATTTTCTTCTTCGGCCTATAACCTTTGTTTCTCTTCTTCTTCCTTATGTTTCCTAGGAGCTTTGTCTTGTTATCTCTTCAAGGATTCCTCCACTTTTGTTTTATTTTGTTCTTCTTTTCTCTTTTTCATATCCTCTTGTTTCTTCTTATCCTAATCTTCTTTCTATCTGAGATCCTCTTCTTGTCTCTTTTTCTTAGCCTCTTCATGTTATTTTCTTTTCCATTCAGCCTCAATTGCCACTTTAGTGTTTGGATTGGCTTTAAAATTATTACTTCTCTCCTCCTTTGCATCTTGTTCCTGCTTCCTCTTCAACTCGGCATTATCTTGAGTGTCCATTCCCAGTTGGGTCCTTTATTGATGCATATCTGGGACATTTGTTGTGAGAAAAGGGCATGCTTCTTCACTTAGTCCAACTGCTCTAGAGGCATTATAGTGGTTCTTGATATTTTCTTCATCCTCCCAGTAGACAAAATCATATGGCTAGGTATACCTCAAATTTTCATAATGTTTCTTCCATATACTTTAGGGTCGTATCAGTGAAAACCCATCTCATCGAATCTGAGGTGATTATGTTCTTCAATTTCTACCTCCACGACCTTTAAATTCTTTAGTTCATATGACCCTATTTGCAGAGGAAAAATAGGCCATGGTGACTTCATTGACCTCTCCAATTGTTGAGTCAAACCTACTCAGAGCTGGTAACCAACCTCTTGCACGACTACTTATCTGTTACAAACTTTGGCATAAGATGTGGACTCTTATAAGCTTCGAATACCATGATAAATGTACCCTATGAATAAGTGAACCAATCTGCAACTTTAGCTATAGCTTCCCTGGCCTTATCAGTCATACAAGGTGTTGTAACTCCAAATATCATTAGATATAACATTGTAATGAATTGCTTAGTTATTTTTGCATATATCCCCTTGTAGATAACCTCTAACAATATCTTGCAGTATACATGGACATAAGGTTGCTCTTTGGTCGACTTCCATTCTAGAGCCGAGAATTAATTCTTGGCACAAATCCCATATAGCAAGTAGGATGACTTGTAAAACTCGAGATACTCACCTTGAAAGACATTTTTTGCCTTTTTAAAATTTTGTTGTAATTGTTGGGCTATTAAGTTGGACCAATTGAAAATATTTCCTGCAACAGCACATGGGTAGACCATATAGACCCATCTTTCTTCAAATATTTTTGTGTTTTCACACTCATACATATTTCAACACATAGCCATCAAATATTGATATGCTTTTTTAATGACTTAGATCTATAAATCGCGTCAGGCTTCTGGAAAAAGTTTTTAGGTTCTTGCCACCATGTCTTAAGAACGTCCTTCGTGGAATACTAAAGGGAGAAAGCAACATAGAATTTTGAATTCAGATATTCCTTCAGCTTCAAAAGCTTGTAATATGAATGAAGATGATGTTGGGAAAAATATTGGGGGGGGTGGGGGGGAGGGGGCGAATCAGTATTTTCAAAATATCAAACTTTTCATTTCATATTCTGATTTTTGTACGTGACTTTACTAAAAGATAACCGCGCGTGTATGTGATTGGTCTTAAGACAACTAGCATACATCCAGTAAACTTATGTTTTAATTAATTCATTATATGTTTATATTCAACCAATCCATCAGTACTTTATTAAACATTAGATAGATAGCAACCATGTGCAGTAAGAATAAAATAAACCAACACACATAAGCAACACACGTGAACACAAGGATTTAAGGTGGAAACCCAATGCGGGAAAAAACCACCTGCTAATGTCGTCTTTGTCTTCTTTTAATATAAAGAAAATATTTTTACAATCTTGTACCCAATGCAGACCCATACCAATATGAAAGCACCGACCTGCAGAAGGCTATAACCTTCGCTTGTTCTCCAACTCCTACTAGAAGGGAGCTCCAACCCCCTTGCTCTTGTACTGACATAAACTTGTACCAGTATGCATGTGCCAGCCTACAAAAGACTACAACCTTCACTCATTCTCCAGCTGCTACTTGAAGGGAGCTCCAACCCCTTGATATGATTTACTAGCTACCACTGGAAGGAAGCTCCAACTCCCTTAACTCTCAGGACCACGTTTCATAAATTTTCATATTGGATCCATCTACTATAATACATCATAACTTGTAGGCCACGTTTCATCAAATTTTCAGACTAGACCCACTACCAACATTTAAGCTCAATATCAATCATCAATTTGTAACTCATCACTGTAACTGAATCAATCAATCATTGAAACCCAATCAACTGAAACTTAACCAAAAACTTAACCAATCAACTAGAACAGTTAGATCATTATAACCATAATATTAAACAACATATTCAACATCACAGAAACCAGATCCTATTACTGTAAACCCTGATCAACCATATGTCAAAACCCACATGTGTACGTGCCTTTCATGAGTCATACTTGCATATAGATCTTAAACCTCTAAAAACTGAAAACTGAACAACTACCATTCTGAAACAAACACTAAATCATACTCAAATCTACTGTAACATTATGAACCAATCACATAAATTTATCTAATATTCAATCTCAATCAACAAGTAACTTCAAAATTCTTCAATTAATCAATTCATAATCAAACCATCATTGTTTAAGCACAGATCATTAAGAAAAATTCATTCACAGACAACAGAAACACATCAAAAACTGATTAACTGAGAAGACATTCTTTTTCATCAAAACCCTACTTTTAGTACGTGTTATCCTCAAAGCATATCCACATGTGTACGTGTTTTTTAGGAAACAAACCCACGTGTACGTGACTTACCAGAAACACATATGTCTATGTACGTGCCTTGCAAGCTATAAAACCCGCGTACAGATCTGCGAATTCAAACTCAAATATTCGCTACAACACAGAACTTTAGACATACCCAGATCTCGATATACACAAGGGGGAGTGCCCTTTCAATTTCCTCTTCTTATTAGATTGTCATAAAATGTTCAACAAAGAGAGAGTACATTGATCCAATTCTTCAATCACAAAACTATCCAACAAAACCAACCAAACAATATCTGAGAGATGAGCCCAATAGATAGATCTACTTCATATCGGATTTTTCCAACCTGCGATCAATGGTCAAGATCTACTATCAAATGTCATAAGACCCTAAGTCAGAACCACACAAAGCTAGCGACCATGCATGCAGATGCATCTCTCCATTTGCATGGAGAACCCTACATGTGTGCGACTACGACTGAGATTTCCTTATTCCAACCTGCAACTACAGACCAAAAACCCTACTTCACACATGCAAGCTTCAAACCCTGCAATTTTGGACCTATATGAACTAATCTTCATGAACGAACTTCAATGCTTGGCAAACCAAACCAAAGAAGAGAGAAGGAAAAGAACCTTGATAATGGTCTCCAAATGAGGGTCACTTAACTTGTATTTATAGGCTTCCAAGGGTGTCCAATTTCTCTTTTGGGCCAACATATCCTTTTGTGCACATGTGGGTTTCCATATTAAAAATATATTTTTCCTCAACCAAATTAAATTCTTCCAAGGGCTACAAGGGGTATTTCTTGATGAGGAAGGTTGTCCAGAGGAGGGAATTCATCCCTGAGTTGCCAAATTAACACATTTTTAGGCAAACAATAAATGTTAGCTTTGTGAGACATCCAATTATAATGAATACAAGGCACTTCCAGGAAAATAGTAAATAAAGTGAGCCTTTAAAGAACAATCATAGCATTAATCTAATAAAGACACATGTACATGTAAAGAATCATTGATACATTTGAAAAGTAGTTTTCAAATAACCATGACCATGAAAATAAAATAGGATATAAAATTTCAATAAGAATATGTACTAAAGACAATAAAGTAGTTAATTCTTCTTAATACATGTAAGCACAAACATATACCGTAACCATTAAAAGAAAAGTCTTACAATGCTTCCAATCCATGCATGAAAAGGTTGTCCAACTCTAGAGAGCTTCAAATGATTAAATGGAAATGCCAAAATACACAATTGCAATGTCATCTCACGTGCTCCAATAGTGGAGCATGAAGCCACAACTTGCTTCTCAAAAGAATGATATATTTCTCCTATGCTAGCAAGAGAAGCCAAGGCTAAAAGTCCTTTGCTTGAGCCATGAGGGTCTATATATAACAAATGAGGTGACCTTTCACCTTCCATGTGACTTTTAAGCTCCCAAGTGTCCTTTGGAATTCCTAGTGACATTTCACATTTCACATGTGGATTTTGGGCTTCCACGTATTTTTCACATTTTTCATTTCTTAGTTACAAAAATTGCGGAAAAAATCCATAAAAACAAAATAAACATATTTGTATTCATATTTGGGGAAATTGTAATTCAACGGTTGTGACATGAAGCTCCATTGTAATCTATTGATTCCAAGCTCTGTACTTCACTGTTATGCCTTCGACTCTTTGTGGTAGGTCTGGGTTGTATGTTATCTTGCACTCCCAAGCGTTTGGATATATGGTTTTGGATCTTATTTGTATATTGTTCCATAGCATAACTAGCTTCAAATGTAACTTGATTGGCTCAGCTTAATATTGTAGACTGGTGTCTTTAGTCACCCCTAAGTCACTATGGGTAGTTGCCTATCTAATGTGGTCCAAAATTTTCTTTAAATCTCGCTTGATAGCATCTATGTGTCTCACCTCCCCAAGTATACCTATAGAAGGCACTTTGTGCACTTGTACCAAAGCTTCCAATTTGTTGTGCAACCGTGTATAAACTAACATGGTGTTGGCTATATGATTGTTAAGTCGATCATAGATTCTCATTCTCATCTCCACCCTATCCATTTCAACCTCAACCCTTCCTTTTCTAGCCAATGATGTTAGTGAATTTAAGTACTTGGCGCCCCATTCATGGATCGTGTTTAGAGCTATATGAGCTAACTTTAAGATCCTCAAGTTTTCTTATGATCCCTTCTATACTTTGTACAGAGGCGTCATTACCTTATGCAAAATTATTATCTCTTCATAAACCTACTTCATCATGTATTACAATTGCTTGAGTTCTTTGAGTGTAGTTGACTGTAATCCTTCTCTACTAGAACTAGTGGATGACATCCTCTAGTTTTTTACAAGGAGTTGATCAATTTGTCACTTTGCACTAGCCAATTTTTTCTCCAATTGTTCATTCTTTTGCATCGGAATTTTTATTCTTTTTCGTGGCTACTGCAAATGTTGCATTTGTCAAAGCAACTAATCTAGGATTGGTAGTAGTGTTCGACACAATAAATCTTTCTCTATGAATAGATATAGGTTGATATGGTTCGTTTGGGAAGTACTTCCTCCTTTCTTGAATGATCTTGTCTTTAAGGTCATCAAATGTGAAAATGGATATGTCCATAATTCTATCTTCATCTCGAGCTATAATCCTCATATCACTGAAAGGAAGGTTCCCACTGGTCAGAGGAGTTGGAGTCTGAATGTTCATAGGTGCTATGATCGGCTCAATTTATGCTCTTTGGTTATCTTCCATCTGTTCATCATATGTACCTTGGGCCTCCAAATCTTCATCTAATTTATTTGTGAATTCCTCTTCATGTTTCTTTATGCTTTCTTCTTTGACCTGTAATATTCGTTTCTCTTTTTCTTCCCTCTGTTTCCTAAGATCTTAATCGTGTTTTCTCTTCAGGGCTTCCTCCTCTTTTCTTTTCTTCTACTCCTCTCTTCTCTTTTGCATATCCTCTTTTTTCTTCTTATCCTACTTCTTTCTATCTGCGCTCTTCTTCTTGTCTCTTTTTCCTAGCCTCTTCCAGTTCTTCTCTTTTCCTTTTATCCTCAATTCCCCCTTTAGTGTTCAGATCATCTTTAAACCTCTTACTCCTCTCCTCCTTTGAATCTTGTTCTTACTTCCTCTTCAACTCGACATTATCCTAAGTGTCCATTCCCTGTTGGGTCCCTTCTTAATGCATATCTGGTACATTTTCTATGTGAGAAGGGCCTGCTTCTCCACTTGGTCCAACTACTCTATAGGAATTATAACAGTTCTTGATCTTTTCTTTGTCCTCTGAGAAGACAAAAGCATATGGCTGCGTATACCTCAACTATGCACAACGTTGCATGCATATACTCCTAGGGTTGTATTAGTGAAAGCCCATCTCACTGAATCTAAGGCGATTAAGTTCTTCAATTTTTTCCTCCATTACCTTTAAATTATTCAATTCATGTGACCCTATTTGCAGAGGAAAAATCGGCTATGGTGACTTCTTCAACCTCTACAATTTTTTGAGACAAACATGTGCAGAGTTGGTAACCAACCTCTTGCATGAGTACTTTATATGTTACAAACTTCAACATAAGATGTGGACTCTTATAAGCTCTGAATACACTAACAAATGTACCCTGCGAAGATGTGAACCAGTGTGCAACTTCAAATACAACTTCCCTAGCCTTATTATTCATGCAAGGTGCCTCAACTCCAAATATCATCAGATATAACATTGTAATGAACTGCTCAATTATTTTCACATACATACCCCTATAGCTAACCTCTAATAATATCTTATAGTATACATGGGCAGGAGGTTTCTCTTTGGTCCACTTCCATTCCATACTTGGGAATTCATTCTTGGCACAGTCCCATCTAGCAAGTAGGTTGACATGTAAAACTTGGGTTACTCGCCTTGTGAGACTTTTTTCACCTTTGTAATATTCTGCTACAATTGTTGGGTTATTAGGTTGGACAAATTGAAAATATTTCCCTCAGTAGCACATGGGTAGACCATAAATACCCATCTTTCTTCAAAGAATTTTGTGTTTTCATGCCCATACAGCTTGCAACACATAGCCATCGGATATTAATATAATTCTTTTAATGACTCAGTTATGTAAATCTCGTTAGGCTTCTAGTGAAACTTTCTCGGCTCTTGCCACTATGTCTTGAGAATTTCCTTTATGGAATACTGAAGGGAGAAAGCAACATTGAATTTCGAATTTAGATATTCCTCCAACTTTAGAAGCTTGTAATGTGAATGAAGATCACGGGGTTGGTGTGTGGCAAGCTCTTATCCATTCACACTTCTGAGGATAATTATTTTAGCATCAATATGTTGCAATGTCCACTCAATTACCTTTGCAGAGGTGATGGGCCCCATCAATAGGTATACTATAAGGCCCATTTTGTTATCCTCTAGCCTATAATTTCTTATTTTCTCACATAAACATATTTTTGGCTGTAATGTGCTTGATAGGAAGATTAAAGTATGTTTGTCATACTTTCTAGCCTAATGTGGTTAATGTGCAAGAAAAACATATTTTTCGAGTGCATTTACTATGTAGAAGCATGTTGGAGGCATATAAAGGAGATGTAGGAGGCCCCTGCATTTACTCTCCTTCAACTCGACTTGATCCCTAAAATCACTCATCTACAGTTTGAGGTCTACTAGCAGCCAATGAACTCACGTAATTGTGAGGATCTAAGGGAGCTAGATCCACTTTTTTCGATATTTTGGAGGGAAGCAATCCTCTTTCCAAGGAGGTTGCCTTTCAGTCATATTTGTATAAATAAACAAGCCTAAGGGCTCAATAGGATTTGAATTTTTGAGAAACGAAGACCTAAGAGCTTGAGACTATCATTTTCATTTTCCTTGATGTACTTGAACTTTATTTTATTTCAATGAAAAATTTACTATTGTCTCACATCTGAGTTTTTTTTAGAGGGTTGAGTCCCCTTGGGTTAGGGCCCAACCTAGAATCTCTAGTCTCTTTTTGTGTATCTTATCTATGCATTACTTTTAGTAGTAACATTTTTTTCTCTTAGTATAAATTTGCTCACAAAAATTGTTGTTGCAAGTCTAATTACCACCTCTCTTGTGGGACATGTGGTTGAAGAGTATGTAGTAGCAAACCAAAAATATATCTGGTTATTTTCCTTTGCAGATTGTTATACCTTAGATCATTGCTCTTTTACATACTCTGTTTTTGCATATTTAGGAGTTAAATTACATTCTTCTTTAAGATTTCATTGATGTAGGCTGGATGCATGCTGTAAGATAGATTGACTTTTGATGAAATAAAATCTAACTCATCATTTCTTGTTATTTGGTTTCATAAAATTCAATTCATCCTTTCTTGTTTAGTTCATATTCTTGCAATTTGATCATTAGTTTGGAATTCATTCCAATTGCAAAAAGGGATTGTTTGTTGGTATGCAAGTACTACAAGTGGCTTTCAGGATTGACACACTCATCCTACATTTCTCTTGTCATCATCAACATCTTCCTTGTCATCTCACATTGACCTCAAAACTCTACCATCAAGACCATATTTTTGGGTCATTGAAGGACACCGTGTGCATTTGCTTTTGTGCAAGATGGTGCTTCAAGAGGTTCTAGGCTTGTAAAAAGCCTCATACAACCTTCATATACCCTCACCTACCCTTTCCCACCTTCAAAACACTAATTTCCACCCTTGGGATGCTCACAGATCAAATATTGTAGCAAAACAGGCCAATCCTATAGCAATCATGTAGCATCTTGTCGCACTGTGTAAACTTGACTAGATTTGCTCCAAAAGCTTGATTTTGTCTCTTAGGCTTGAATAATGGCCCCTATTCTCTGAATCCATAATTGAGGAGGACCAAAGACCACTTTAGACCTACCTTTTCTTCACTGGAAATACAATTCTGCAATTAGGGTTAAAGGATTGATTTCCAAGTTTGATCAACAATGATGATTTTCTTATGAAATTCACATGAACTTTGTCACTAAAGCTAATTTTCTTTGAACATAGTGATCAAAAGGGTGATTTATTAATACAAAGTAGATTAGGCTTATTTTCTTGAATTTATGCTCTCTTAGGGTTTCATTACAAGCTTTGTTATTGCAAAGGTTAATTTCCTTTTCTAAAAAACTTTTTGCATTTTGCAATCAAGCTAAGGATTCACATTATTGCAAGTAGCATAGATTTGAAATTCAACAAGTAGATTAATATTTCCATTTCTGCAAATAGCAAAGTCTTTACATTCTTGCAACTAGGGTTAGCATTTACAATTAGATGAATAACATTTTCATTTCTACAAGTAGGATAATGTTTTCCATTTTTGTAATTAGAATAGAACTCTCTCTCTTTTCATGCAATTTCCTTCCTTTAGCTAATTGAAAGAGTTGTCTTTGTATGCCTTGATCTGGTCCATTGCTTGAAGGTGGCATGAGTAGAACTTGACCTACTATGCATATAGCAATGTCACCTCTTAAGTTTGTACGAACCCCGTGTTGATAATTAAAGTTGGTAGCCTTGGGAGTCTCAACATTCTTGTTGTGATACTAAGGCTCATCAACTGGGTAAAACTAGATATTGGCTATCAAACTTGTAGAATATGGACCTTTAAACATTAATATACACTTCCTTGTCCTATAGATATTTTGGGAACTCCTTGACGAAATCCTTGAATATCATCTGCCATGTCAAGGCGATGGAATTTTCTGAGAAGCATCTTGGGTCTATTAGGATTGGTACTTTGGTTTTTGGGTTGTCTACAACACCTTCAATACTACTTTCAATGGCCTCTCTTGTTGGTCCTTTGCATGTAACTAGTGGCATGGTGTCAGTAGAAGATAATAAACTGATAGGCTTTGGATTTGCAGTACCTGGAAAATGAAATTCACTCATGGAAAAGCACACAATCAGTCTCACAAAAAAACCTACTCTACCTTGTTTACTTATAAAACATATTAACATGGGGGAACAATGCACTGGCTTTGGGCAAGAGATCACAATCTAGAAGCAATATTGATTGTACTAATCACTAAGAGAGCCCCATGTGCTAGTACTACTAGGAGAGCTTGGCCTTGGCACAGGGTGCAAGGTATGGAGGTAGAGGCTAGAGGCTTAGGCACTAGGAGAGTGCAGTGCACAACCACTGAGAGAGGGATCATAGATCGGGTGCATGGCACATCTGTAAGGGCCAAGGATTGGCATGCTCATCCATTGGAAGTGTGCAATGCGCTAATCAAGGTCGGGATGCCAATGATGATCATAGGGCACATACTCAAGGAGGAAGGGGGGTTGAGACTAGGATTTGGAAGTGCATTATGCGCCAATGAGAAGATGTTGGCATTCTGATGGGTGCATGTCATAGTTGTTGGAGACAAGGCTTTGATGAATTCACCAGCTAAGAGAGTGCAATGCGCCAACACTTAGATTGAAGGGTCCATGTGTTTAGAGTTGGCACAAGATATGTTAATAAGGGGTTGCTCAGAAATTGACTAAGTGTGGAATGAAAGGAAAGCAAGAGAGCACATAGTAATGAAATAGGACTTTCCATACACACACATATATATAAAATCAACATATGACAGGAATACCAATAATCTAAGAATGCAAAGGGGCACTAAAAACCAACATGCAAGAACTAAAACGACACATATCAAGCATGATTTTAATGTGCAATGAAGGAGGACTTACCCAGAGGATATAACATGTGCGACCAAGGGTGAGAGGCTAGCCTTATGCTTCAAAAGTGCACATATCTCCAATGAGAAAAATGAGTGTGTAATGAGCTCTTAGGGCTGAGCTCTTTATATAGGAAGAGCCACATGTGTGACTAGGGCGAAAGTTAGAAGTGCACCTAACACAGATATTTGTGACAAGGAGTGTTAACTCCCACTAGAAAGTATGCTAGCGATAGAACAAGTAAGTGCACCCATCACATGTTCTTGCAATAAGGGGGATCAACTAGTGTTTTACGATGTGTTGAAGATACTTCTACAAAGTGCATTGGTATGTGCTTTGAAAGTGTGTTAGACCTATGTTTTGAAAGCGCGTCAGGCCTGTGTTTTGAAAGTGCACAATGAAGAAAGTTTCCCTAGGCTTATGAGAGCAAAGGGTACTAACACTTTGGGTCTTTCCAGAGCAGTCTTGAACACTTATGAAAACTTGACCAAGCATGAAATGACCTATATGACTTGAAAGAAAAGGGGGAGAAGATCATTAGGGGGATCCAAAATTTAAATGAAGTCAAATCTTTTGAGGGTGTTGTAGCAACTACAACATGTCCTTAACACTAAATAAAATAACCCAAAAGATAACTCAAAAGGTTATTTGCTTAGTTGTTTTCATTTTCTTTCCTTGGATTTACTTTGTCTCCATCTCTATGGTTGTCTCAAAGCACATCTTACTTGACTGAGTTGATGTCACAAATGGGTGGGCATCATGGCAATAAATAGTGGACATGGAGGCCAACCTATTTAGGAGCCGAATTTCCTAGAGTCGACTTTTCCTTCAATAGAATTTATTTTAAAACCTGTAATTTTTTTCTTATGGGATTTGGCTTGTATTTGCATATGAGTTGACCATGAGTTGAAGGCTCTTGATACCTTTTGGCAAGCCCAAAATCTATCATGTAAACCTGATTTCCCTTCTCGCCAAGACCAATGAGAAAATTATCAGATTTTATATCTCAATGAAGGAAGCTCTTACTGTGTATATACGCAATCCTTCGTATTACTTGATCAACATGCATCAATGCAATCTTCAATGAAAACTTTATATTACAATAATCAAATAATGTTGAACATATCTCCAACTCAGAAGACCCATGAGGCATGCAACCTATCAAATGGAATGGGTGATGAGGGAAACCAAATGGTGATGGTTTTGTATAAAAAATCACTTGTATCGACAAAAAAATACAAGGGTACCTTAGGGTTACTTCCAACTCATCAATGGAACATTCACCCTTTGACATCAATGACAACTTTCATCCAACAATCTCCCCCTTTTCCATTAATGTCAATACTCATGCTCCCCCTATTGTATGCTTCCTTTCTCTCCCCCATTGAAAACAATGGCAAAGTGTGGCCTATTTCTAGGGAGATTCTCCCCCTGAACACATGGCACTCAACAATACTTTTGTCTTCTTATCCATTTCTTCTTTGTTATCCCCGAAGCTCTTTTGCTTGGCTGCAATTTTATTTTTCTATGCTTGATCTAGGTTGTATATGTTATTAGGTCTTCTTGTAGTTGTTGCAACCAATCTTCATGAGTCTTCTTCTCTATCTTTTCACATTTCCATGAATTAAACAAACAATTGTACCCTTGATCACACATTTTTCTAACACTTAGAAGATTGTGCTTCAAATCCTCAACCAACAAAACATTTGTTGCTTTTACATGTTCACTTCCAAGATTTACTACAACTTTTCAAAGTATCTTCATAGAAGCATTATTTCCACATGCAACATTGCCATTTTTTCTTTTCAAACTGACATTTTTTTTATTATCTCTAGTCATGTGTGTTCAACAACCACTGTCTATGTACCATTCATCTTCTTTTTCTTCAGCGATCAATGCTAGATTGTAATCTTCCTTCTTTTTCTTTTCTCATATCGTAGTTGGCTTATCTTTATTTATGATTGTCACATCTTCTTTTATAAATATGTGATCTTGTGCCTTGTGACCAATATTATTGCACTTGTAGCATACAATGTTCCGATTCATCTATGGTTCAAATGGATTTGTGGTTTCTGTTAGTAGATCTATACAGATTTCCAAATCTATGGTAATTTCTTGCATATCCATAATCATTCATACTTCTTGCAAAATTGCATCTCGTATTGATTTTACACTGAATTTCTTTATGCCCGAAATTTCAGCAAGAGTAACAATGACCAAGAAAAATATTTTCGTACCTTGGAAAATAGGATTTCCATGATGGTCTTCTGAAATTGATCTATCTTGGAGAAGGTTCAATCCATTGTTGATCTTTGTCCTCAATTTCATTGTTGTCTTTTTGTGATGGGTGTTACTGGGAATATCATCATAACTTCTTGAAGTAACAACACTTCTAAACTCCTTTTTAGTTTCTTCCTTCAGAGGATTGGAGCTTGTGTCCTCTTTGCTTGAAGATGCACCTATATAGCCAAGACTTGTTTTATCGCTTGGTGATGTTTGACAACTAAGAATCTTATCGAACACTTGCAAGCTCTTCAAGTTCTTATTGAGCTTGTCAACTTCAACCCTCAATGACACAATTTCCTTTTCAATCTTCTTACAATCTTCTTCTTTCTTCATCATTTGGATCTCCATTACTTCCTCAACTCTTTTTGCTTCTTCAAGTTGGACCTTTAAAGAGATATTTTCTTCATTGCATTTTTCAAGTAGGCTCTTCAATTATCTATTTATTTTTTTATGAGCTTGCCATTTTCCTTTCCATTATTCTTCAATATTTCTTTATGATCTTCATCTTCCTATTTGGTTTTTGTATCATTTTTTAGTTCCCAAAAAGAGTTTATTTTCATGTTTCATTCTTTTGGTTCTTAATCTAAATCAATGACCTTTTCATCAAAATTGACATCATGATCATTATTTTGGGTTTCTTGAGTTATGAAGATGACTTCTCTTACTTTCCCTTCTTTTGTATCATTCTCATCTGAAGAATCATTGTCTTCTTTGGAATAAATATTTTTCTTGTGGAAGCTTGGCTTTTCATCAAAAGGACATGTTTTAGCCTCAATTGAAACATTTAAAGGGTAATTTCCCTTTTTGTTTTTTGGTTTCCCTTTTAAGTGTCGTGAAAAAAATTAACTTATTCTTCATCTAATTAATCACCTAGTGTTCTTATTACCTTGAGTTCTTTGTTTCTTATCTTCTTCGTGGTTTTAAAAGTTTCTTCTTTGTTTGACTACCCAACTTCTGTAGTTGTTCTCATTTCATATGCTACAAGAGTGCCATGTAATTCATCCACTATAATTTTGTACAAATCCTTGGCTTCTTCTGTAACAACCATGGGTTAAAAGTTCATGTAATAAGGTTTAAAAAGGCGAAATAAGACTAAGTTCATGGGACACGTATTCCAAGTTGAAGGTTGGGAAAAGTATCCTAATGGGCATCACTTGTTGTTTATTATGGCTAAGGGGAAATTGACAAAGGCTTTGAAAATGAAAATTAGGCATTATTGGCATTTTATTTGTGAAAAGAAAGGAAATTAGGAGGAAAGGGAGGTGAAAGGTCAGAGGTTGCATGTGAGGAGGAAATTGAACGAAAATAGAGGAAAAATGAAGAAATTAGAGGGATCAATAATAAAAAGTATTTAGAGCATCAATTGGTATCATTTTGTCAATTGAGTTTTAGAATTGGTTTCAGAGAGGAGAAGAGCACCAAGAGGAGAAAGCAAGCAAGAAAGAAAAAGGAAGGACAAGAAAGCAAGGATCAAGCAACTTCAATGGGAATACTTGCAAGTAACAGCTTGCATGTATGATTTCCTATCCAGTTTTGGCATGCATGGTATATGCATGTGTGTATTTGGTTCATTTGTTGTCATCGGCATGGGTTTTGACAGTTGTTTCAACCTTGCCTTTCCATTTCCAGATAGTCATGGTGTGATGGGATTCATTCTTGGTTGAGCTTTGGATTGCTGGAAGTTTTTGGATCCAAGTGAGGTGGTCTCGGGAAAATCCCCAGGGTTAGGGGTGGAGATGGCTTTCTCCCAAAATCATTCAACATGTGGGTGGAGATAGGAAAATTTCACAAGGGATGGTGAAGGAATTCTGAGGCATCCATGCTCGGTTTGGTTTGTGATCTCGAGACCAGTTTAGGTGAGATCACGATATTGTGAGGGTGGAGGTGGTTTAACCTTTGGATTCCCTTGGTTGTTTATGCATTGATTTATCCCATGAGATCCAACATTCATGCTTCAAATATGGCACGAGGGTGATTGGCTGAAACAAAGGCTTGGTTCAGTCCAATCTATGGTCAAGTGGTATGTGGAAGTCCCTTACTTGGTTGGCTTTTGCATATGTCAATAAGAGCTAAGTTCCTCTTGTATCTTATGAGTTTGTTATTATGTTTATTTAATGGTTATTATATCCTTGTTATTTATGTGGTTATATTATGGTTATAAGTATGGTTTTACGATAGATCCAAGTGATGAATCTTATCATGTTTGATTGATAAATGAATGGTTAATGAATGCACGACCTAATAGATGTTATTGCGGCTATTATGAGAGGGCATTAGTCCTTCTTGATAAACCTCAAAGAAATTTCATATCGCTATGTTCATATATGCATTCATGACATGTATATCTTATGTTCTCAATGTGTTTGACATAAGGAATGTCATGGTTAGACTGGGCTAGGTCAAGTATTTGATTAAGTTTTGTGTTAGAGGATTTATTTGTCATTTATCATTTTTAGGAGTTTCATTATGCTCTGGGCAGAGGTCTAGATCCTAGCCCTGAAAAATGGCTTAGATCTCGCAGTTGCTGGCACATAACTGCCTGAAAGAGACTGCAATCGCTCGAAAGCAAGCTTGTGAGAGCGACTAAAGGGTTCCAGTTCCATGGAGGTCGGGTCACGGGTGCGACTGGGGGTCTAGTTCATTGAAAAATGAAGTTAACTCAAGGGTTGGACACCTAGAGTAGTTGGTTAGCTCCTAGGGGTCTTGTAGCACCTGAGGATAGTTAGTAAAGTCTTGGTTTGTTGACTCTATTTCCTTAAGGTCATATAGGAGGTTGAGTCATTGCATAGTAGCCCTCAGCTCATGTTTACCCTGGGTAGGTTAGTGAAAGTGGGTAGATATGGGAGGAAGGCAATTACATCTTCTATGGCAAATACCTTAGCATCGTATCTCAAGGGAAGCAATATTAACACTTTTTGTAAAATCAAGGATTCTTTGACTTCTTCTCCTAATCCTTTGATGATATTGACAACTTCATATAGTCTAAGTAAATATGCTACAATATTTTATGTTTCATCCATTTTTAGATTTTCAAACTCTACTCTATGTCATTGAAGTTTAACATGTTTGACTTTATCATCACCTTCATAAATACTTTTAAGTTTATCCCAAAACTCTTTAGTGTTGGTGCATGTCATCACCTTGGTCTTAATTTTTCTTGGCAATCCACTTGTGATGGCATGATGAGCCTTTGAATTACAGGTAATCAATTTCTTCTCATCAAGATCGATTGGAGGACTTTTTGGATTACAGTTAACCAATGGAGAGCCAAACACCCATTCCTAAAGCCTTCAAGTTTTCCATGCTATTTCTCCATAATGCATAATCATTTCCATCAAATACCTGAATTGCTCTTGAAGAAATGCTTTCCATTTGACCCATATTTATTCACGATCTTCCCTCTAGTGATTAGACTATTTTGAGGGTAACCGACTTTGATACCAATTATTGGAAATATCTATAACAACCCTGGTAAAAAATCCATGAAATAAAATTGATAAAGGCAAAATAAGACCAAGGTCATGGGAAAAGTATTCCAAGCTAAATGGTGGGCAAAACATCATAGTGGATGTTCATTTGGTTTATTATGGCAAAGGTAAAAGCAAAGGCTTTGAAAAGGCAAAGAGGCATTATTTGGCATTTTATTTATGAAAATAAAGGAAATTAGGAGAAAAGGAAGGTGAAAGGTCACAGGATGCATGTGAGGGGGAAAATGGAGGAAAATAATGGAAAAGTGAAGAAAATAGAGGCCTCATTAATAAAAAGGCTTATGAGGATAAGTTCATAGACTTTTCTCAGTTTAGTTTTGGAGCTCTCTCTCTATTCTCTCTATCTCGGACTCTTGGACACTTAGATTTTTCTTGGAGCACTTCAACATTGGATTAAGGAAAGCAAAGAAGCACAAGGAAGCATAAGATCAAGCAAGGAAGAGTAGGATCAAGCGGCTACAACGAGATTATTTGCAGGTATCGAGTTGCATGTATGAATTCCTTACTAGTTTTGGCATGCATGGTTATGCATATGTGTTCTTGGTTCTCTTGTTGTCAATGACATGGGTTTTGCTAGGTGTGACAATGTTTTTCATCCTTGCCTTTCCATTTCCAGATAGCCATGGGGTTCTCATGTTTTGGTTGAGCTGGATTGTCAGATGGATTCAAAACTGAGTGAGGTGATCTTTGAAAGAAAGAACACATGACCTAGTGATCCATGAATCAGAATGTGGATTGCGGTAGAGCCTTGGCCTAGTAACCCCTGAACCAGACTGTGGGTTGCGGTAAAGCTGGATTTTGTGTTACCGCGGTGGGCCTAGGAATCCTCAACCAATGAATGATGGGATATATAATAAAGCCTAGAGGTGGGTGACCTCGATCAGACCTAGGAATTCTTGGCCAGTGAATGGCAGGATTTACAGTAAATCTTGGAGGGTGGAGTCTTGATTGGTCCTAGGGAACCTCGACAATTGTATGGCGGGATTTACGGTAAATCCTAGAGACTAGGAGAGAAGAAATTTCCTCATGGTGTAGGTGGAGAAATCCGGTGGCATACATGCTTTTTTAGGGCCTAGTGATTTGGTTGGGATTACGGTAAAGCCTAGTTCTATTGATGAGGGTGAGGTGGCTTAGCCTTAGGAAGACTTGGTTAATTTCTGGATATGAGTCCCATATTCATGCTTGGAATATGGCACGCGGGTGATTGGTTGAAAGAAATATTTGGTTCAACCAATCTATGGTTGGGTCATTCATGGAAGTCCCAAACCTAGTTGGTTTTTGCATTCATTAATAAGAGCTCTTTCTCTTTGGTATTTCATGTGTAAATGTATTGGTTTATATGTGGATTTTATGGTTGTTTTATCCTTGTTTCTTATGTTGGTTATGAGTATGTTTTATGGCAGTGATGATGTATGGCTCTTATCATGTTTCGATTTGTAAATGAATGAAAAATGAATTTATGACCTAATAGATGATAATGCAGCTAATGTGATAAGCCATCAATGCTTCTTAGCGATTCTTAGATAAGTATGAGACCCCTATGCTTAGATATGTTGATATGATCTGTAGATTGCATATTTGTGACATGTTTGATGAAATGCCTGTCATGGATAGTGGTCAAGCCCTTGTTCAAGTATTTGCATTAGTATCATTACTGATGTTATTTTTCATTTCTGGAAGTTTCATGAAGTTTTGGGCAGTGGCATGAGACCTAGCCCTAAAAATTGGTGCAAAATCTGGGGTCGCGAGCTCAAAACTAGCTAAAAAGTTCCCCACTCACTGGCATGCCCTTGCAGTGGGAGCAATTGGAGGGTACCAGTCACATGCTTGCCCATGTCATGGGAGCGACTAAAGCTCTAGCTCAATAAAATGTTAAGTTGCCTCGGGGGTTGATAACCTGGAAAGGGTTGGTTGGCTCCTGAAGTTTTGTAACATGTGTGGACAGTGAGTTTGGTTTTGTTTTGCCGATTCCACTTCCTTAATTGTACATGGGGAGTCAAATCACATCATAGTAGCCTCTTGTCGCATGTTTACCCCAGTGGATTGGGTAGCATCAGTAAATGTGGGAGGAGGGTGTTACAGAGTGGTATCAGAGCGAGTTTCGTTCTCTTTGGAGAATGTTTGATTTCTATTCTCTTTGGGTATTATCAAATACTACAAAGTGGTATTAGAGCATGGTTCAACACTTGCACTGGATGGGCGAAATCTGGTTGTCATGCATGCATGTAGGTTGTATATGTGCTTGTTAGGTATGCATCGTAGTGGTCATTGTTATAGTTGTGTTGTCATGTAAAATTTGATGATGTTGTTGTTGGGATGCTTTAGCCACGGATGCATGTTGGTTGTATATGCATTTGTTATGCATGACAATGTCTATATGTTGTTATGCATGCATTATTATGGGCATGTTTTCCATGCATGTCATTGTAGGTATTTTAGGTCATCATAATGTTATTGATAAGATATGATGCTGATATGGTGGCTAAGATAGAGCAGGAGATGTAGATCATCAAAGCGAGGTTGCAGAACTAGACTTTGGGGTAAGAGCATATCTCATATAGGTTTGTATATTTGGCATGAAGATAGGTGGCTAATGGTTGTTATAAGGATTAGGGTTACTTATATGCTTGTCATTATATTATTATGGTTACATGTATGATAAATTCTATTGGTTAGTGTAGTCATATGCACACGTGTTGGATAGTCAGAAATGATAGTAACATGTTGTTGTATGCATTGTGGTCACATGCCTAATGATTATGGTCACTGTAGTTGAGATCTTGATGTTATTACATTTTGTGCTAATTTGGATTGACCTATGCAAATGATCATGGTTATGGCATTCAGGTATGAGTTAATATATTGTGATATTATGTCATACTAATCTAGACTTGCAGTGCACATGAATGACAATTGTTTATTACCTTATGATGTGAACATGTTAGCTAGTTATTGTTATGGATATCATGGCCTTATTTATGTTAAGTTGATGTGTTGTGAAGTTATATCATGCCAAACTAGATAAATTGCGCAAAAAAGATAACCTCCCCTGAGATACATTAAGGTACGAGTTTGATTATGTCGTATATTTGATGGTTGAGTGTTTGATTATGTCATCTAGTTGATTTATTTAACATGGTATATTTGCAAGTTGTTTGAATGTTTGATTAGTTGCATGATATGAGTATGTGTCTGAAAGATCACATGAATGAATGGTCTTGTTTTAAGATGGTTGTAGTGACACATTATGTGCTGAGACAACTAATATGTACTTGAGTGTAAGTGTGTGCTAGTTATAGTATTATGATTAATGATTATTAGTTGATTATGACATGGTTATTACTCTTGATAAAGTTGATTTCAAATTAATAGGCATGATGTTTTGATCTCTAGAACATGTGACTGACATATGTGAACAATTACAGGGTAACATGCTTGGTATTAGTGTGACAAGGTAATAGTTGATGTGTTTATATAACTAACAGTTGGGTGATGTGACAATACATAGTAAAACTCAATTGCAACAAGGTAAAAAGGAAAAAGAAAGGAATTAGGTGAGAATTCCTTTGGCTATGTTAGAAGCCACAAATATAAACGAACGAGTGCTTTGCATACAAAAAGTATTCTTACCCTTGATCTTGTTTGACATTATGTGGATATGTGCTATATTCATGAACATGTATTTGACACGTATAACATTTGGTTTCTAGTTATTTTTGGATTTTTCAAGTGATTGGAGCCCCTTGAGAGATGATATGTGTATGTGTTCAACTACAAGGCAACATGCTTGGCATAGCAAGGTAAGATAACTAGTATATTGTATATTTATTTATGCGCTGACAATTATGTCTTAATGGCAATATGATGCAGGGGATTGCATGGAAAGAGACTGCCATGAAGTCTTGAAGAAGGCTTGGGTTGAGATTTCCCTTGGAAGTTTTGGGAACCCATGGGGATTGAGTCATCGTGTTTGTTGCTAGTTTTGTGCTTTTGGTTTTTTGTGATTTGTTTTGGCTTGATTTACAGTTTTGTTTATGTCTAGTGTATGGCCATACCACTTTGTTTGTGGTGTCATATTGTTATTGGTTTTCATGGTTTTCTTCTTGTTTGTTTATTGTTCTTGTCTTTTTTGTTTTGAGGGTCTTGGGAATTGGTTGGGAAGGAGGAAGTTAATGGAGCTTGGGAAAAGTTGAATGAAACCTGACATGTAAGTAAGACTTGGATGAAGCTTGGTGCATGTGTAAGGGCAATTGAAGGCAAGAGTATGATAGTCAGTTGGATTGGTCGACTCCATTGGGGTAAATGGATAATGGTAAGACAATCGTGAGAAAGGTAATCCAGAAAGGTAAAGTAAATGGATTTGAGGCATCAAATGCCTTGACTATTTTGGGAATAGTTCTTCTTAATGTTGTGCATGTTTTGAACGGATAAACGGAGTTCTCTTAGCATTGACGTTATGTTATTTGTTAATTATGTTGTGATCATGATTATGTTGATGTCTATATATGTGTACATGTATGTATGCATGTCATTGTTTGGTAGGGTCGTCAGAAATCATGATTGTTTAATGCTAATATTTATACGTATATATGCCATTTTCTGACAGGATCATGATTGTTTTATGCTAATTTTTATATATAAGTATGTATGTATGCATCTATGTCACTATTTGACAGGGCTATCAGGGATCATGCTATGGAGGAATGATTGCTTATGCAAGTGAAGGGCATGAAAGAGGTTCTTGGTCTTATGGGGAATCAAGTGGGAAGATTAGCCTCGACAAATTTATGAGGTCAGTATCATGTGGATATGAGTTGATATTATGTGTTTATACTATGGCTATATTTACGTTATGGACAGGTGATGCTGAGAGATACATCAACAGAATGAAAACAACGTGATCTGCGACATGCTAGGATAATCATGGATGGCAGAGAGAAATTGGAAGCAAGGTTGCTTGGTAGAGACAGTGTGGTTTGGGTGTGCAGTGCTATTGTTGTGTATATGTTGTGCATATTGTATATTCAGTTATTCTACCTATGGCATTGAGTGCTTGTTGTATAAATGGTGTTGTGTGCATATTGCATATGCAGTGCTAAGTATAGATGGTGCTATGTACATATGGTGTTGTGTGCATGTTGTACATGTTGTGCTACGTACATATGGTGTTGTGTGCATGATTGTACATGTCGTGTTGTGTGCATGTGGCGTTGTGTACACGTTGTGCATGTGGCGTTGTGTACATGTGGTACATGTCGTGCATGTGGTGTTGTGTACATATTGTATAGGTGGTGTGGTGTACATGTGGCACTGTGAACACATTGTGTAGGTGGTGTTGTGTACATGTCATATTGTGCACATGTTGTGCAGGTGGTGTTTTGTACACATGGTACTGTGTACATGTTTTACATCTGGTACTAGTGTACATGTGGTATTGTGGGAATGTAGTACATGTTATGTTGCGGGCATGCAGTACTATGTATGTGCGTTGTGTATTTGTGGTATCATGACATGTGTATTCATTGTGTGGTACTCTATGTAGTGCATGTATTGTGTTGTGTTGTACGATAGGTGTAGGTACATGTATTGTGTGGTGTTGTACATCGGGTATAAATGTATGTGTTCAGTTGTACATCAGGTGTGGGTGTATGTATTGTGTGGCATTGTACATCGTGTGTGGATGTATGTGTTGTGATGTACACTATGTGTATGTGTACGTGATTGAAGAGAAGCAAAGGAACTGGATGTTTGTTGGGTGTAGCAACTGATCTAGTGTGTGTACATAAAGAACAAAGGCAGAAGTAAGGATAGATTAAAGGATAAGTATCAATATTTTATTTCATCTTTATTATACATGTGATATATGATTATAGTTTATGATGATTGCATGCGATTCATGATTTTGATCTATGATGGTTGTGTTTTGAGCTAACCGGATGATGTGTTTATACATAATGATTTGATCAAACAACTAGTTTGACTTCTTGTGGTAGGATGTAAATAGAATTGCAAGTGTACCTTGTTGATGGGCCACCAATGAGGTATAATTTGAATTTATTTCAATTCATTCTGAATCTAATGGAAATTATGTGCTTGGTACAGGAAAGCATGGAAATGCGTGGTTTGGGTTGTCGAAACTAACTATAAGAATTAGTAGTGGCAAAAGGAATTGGAACATGCAGTAGTATGTTAGTAAAGCACTTCAGGAGCAAGGCCATTGTGGGACATTGGTGCCCAATACTGTCCAGTGATATCCATGATCATGCTATGACTGGTAGGATGGTTTTGAGGCAAGGATATGCCTTGCGTGTTTGAATTTTTGATGTGAGGAAACCTTGCCAAGAGATGGATCGCCTGGGATAGGGCATGTCGGGGAACTTCGAAGGTAAGTGACTGCACGGAAAGGGGTGACTGAATTTCCTGAGGGACTGTGTAGAATAGAAGAGAAGGTCTGGGATGGATTTGTTTTGGTCAATAGTATTGCTAGATGGAATCAGATGCAGATTGGGAGTGTGCCATGGAAATGATCCGGTAACTGTTCACTGAGAGGACAAGTGGTGCAATATTGTAGTGCTGGACATTGGATGCAGCTTTGACTTTGGCATTGGATTCTGGACTTCTTGGGAAGGAGGTGAACCGTGGTACTACTTTTGAGGGTGGATATGTGAGCCTCTGGATTCCCTTGTTGCGGATGCAAGTATCATATCCTTTTATTTGTTGGATGAGCAAATGTGCATATGTGTATATGGGTATATTATTGTAAATATTGTATCGAGCTGGATTTATAAAGCACCGTGAACGATATGATTATTTGTTGGTTAAAGGAAATGTGCATAAGTATATGTGATTATTGTAAATATTGTAGTGAGTTATGTTACAAAGTTTTAGTAGACAATATGTTTGTCATGTTTCAACAATGGTCATTGTAAATACTACATCGATCTAAGTTACAAAGCTCCATGGGAAATATGTTTCGCTTTTTAGCGGTCGTGCTGGTTGTAAGTGTCATTAAACACCGTCCTCGGTGTTCCCCAAAGGGGAGGGTTTTGTAACAACCCTGGTCAAAATTCCAGGAAATAAAGTTAATAAAGGTAAAATAAGACAAAGGTCATGGGACACATATTTCAAGTTGAATGGTGGGCAAAACATCTTAGTGGGTGTTCATTTGGTTTATTGTGGCTAAGGAAATTGGCAAAGGCAAAGAGACATTATTTAGCATTTTATATAGAATACAAAGGAAATTAGGAGAAAAGGAAGGTGAAAGGTCACAAGATGCATGTGAGGAGGAAAATGAAGGAAAATAATGGAAAATTGAAGCAGAGCCTTCATTAAGAAAAAGGCTTATGAGGATAAGTTCATAGACTTTTGTCAGTTTAGTTTTGGAGCTCTCTCTCTATCATATTCTTGGACACTTAAAGTTATCTTGGAGCATTTCAACATTGGATCAAGGAAAGCAAAGAAGGTAAGAGGAAGCATAAGATCAAGCAAGGAATAACATGATCAAGCAGCTACAACAAGATTATTTGCAGGTATCGAGTTGCATGTACGATTTCCTTGTTAGTTTTTGCATGCATGGTTATGCATGTATGCTCTTGGTTCTCTTGTTGTCATTGGCATGGGTTTTTCCAAGCGTGACAATGTTTTTTAGCCTTGCCTTGCCATTTTCGGATAACAATGTTGTGATGGGGTCTTATGTTTTGGCTGAGCTGGATTGTCGAATGGATTCAAAATTGAGTGACGTGGTCTCTGAAAGAAAGAACACATGGTCTAGTGATCCTTGAATTAGACTGTGGAATGCGATAAAGCCTTGGCCTACTAACCCTTGAACCAGACTGTGGGTTGTGGTAAAGCTGGATTTTGTGTTACCTTGGTGGGCCTAGGAATCCTCAACCGGTGAATGGCGGGATATACGGTAAAGCCTAGAGGTGGATGCCTCGATCAGGCTTAGGAATCCTTGGCCGATGAATGGTAGGATATATTGTAAAGCCTGGAAGATGGAGTCTTGATTAGGCCCACGGATCCTCAACAGTTGTATGGCAGGATGTACGGTAAAGCCTAGAGACTAGGAGACAAGAAAATTCCTCACGCTGTAGGCGGAGAAATTTGGTGGCATCCATGCTTGTTTAAGGCCTAGTGATCCGGTGGGGATTATGGTAAATCCTGGTTCTCTTGATGAGGGTGAGGTGGTTTAGCCTCAGGAAGCCCTGGTTGATTTCTGGTTATGGGTCCCACATTCATGCTTGGAATATGGCATAGGGGTGATTGCCTAAAAGAAAGATATGGTTCAACCAATCTACGGTCGGGTGATTCGTGGAAGTCCCAAACCTAGTTGTCTTTTGCATTCAATAATAAGAGCTCTTTTTCTTTAGTATTTCATGTGTAAATTTAATGGTTTATATGTGGATTTTATGGTTGTTTTATCCCTGTTATTTATGTTGTTTATATGTTGGTTATGATTATGTTTTATGATAGTGATGATGTATGGCTCTCATCATGTTTTGATTTGTAAATGAATGAACAAAGAATTTATGACCTAATAGATGATAATGCAGTTAATGTGATAAGGCAATAATGCTTCTTAGTGATTCTCAGATAAGTATGAGACCCCTATGCTCAAATCTGTTGATATGACTTATAGATTGCATATTTGTGACATGTTTGACGAAACACCTGTCATGGCTAGTATGGGTCAGGTCAAGTCCTTGTTCAAGTATTTGCATTAGTATCATTGTTTCAATGTTATTTTTCATTTCTAAAAGTTCCTGGTAGTGTCCTGAGACCTAGCCCTAAAAAAGTGGCACAAAATTCGGGGTCACAGGCTTAGAACTAGCTGAAAAAAGTCCTAATTCATTGGCATGCCCTTGTTGTGGGAGCGATTGGAGGATCCCAATCATTTCCATGCCCATGTAATGGGAGTGACTGAGGCTCTAGGTCAGTAAAATATTAAGTTGGCTCGGGGGTTGGTCACCTAGAAAGGTTGGTTGGCTCTTGGAGGTTTTGTAGCATGTGTGGATGGTTAGTTTGGTTTTGTTTTTCCGATTCCACTTCCTTAGCTATACCTAGGGAATTGAATCACATCATAGTAGCCTCTCGTCACATGTTTACCCCAGTGGACCGGGTAACTTGGCTAAATGTGGGAGGAGGGTGTTACAATATTAGCAATACTAAGAGGGGGTGAATAAGTATTGAACACATTTAAAATCTTTTACTTTATTAACATTCAATAAACTAGTATGAACAAGATTATCAAGAAGGTTACATCAAATAACACAGAAACTCAACAATGAGACTACAAACCACTCAAGAGCCTGCAAACCACTCCATATGGTCAATCCCTGAGCTGGAGCTCTTTTCACTAGGGAAACTCCCCAATCACATGCACAACACAACTTCAGTGCAGTTATCAGGTCCCAACCGCACACATAGGCCTACTTCCATTTCGTTATGACGCAAAACCTTAGTTTTATGGTAGTGGTTCCGAGATCTAAGCCACTTTTTAAGGCTAGCCCCCAAATTACTGCCCAAAATTACCTGCAAATTTCCAAAAACATAATCAAGATGATGACAAGGCTAACCAATCAAAACTCAAGCAAGAACTTGACCTAGACGTGTCCAATCCAAGATAGACATTTTTTCAAACATATGGTAAACATGAAAGTTATAGGTCATGGATTCATATTTGATCATAGGGATATAAACTTCATTTGAGAATCACCAAGAAGGCTCCAAGCCCTCTCTAACTAGCTGCAATAACACTTGTTAGCCCATGCATTAATCAACCATTCAATGACTTATCAAAACATGTCAAGAGCCATGGATAGAATACATCATATAACCAACATATAACTAGAATAGAGACCATAAGGAATCATCCATAATGTCAACATGATAACCAATACAAGTAATCATTAATCACAAAGGGAAAATAACTCTTATTAACATATGACAATGCTAACAAAGTCAGGGACTTCCACGTACCACCCAGCCATAGATTAGGTTGAACCAAATCTCTCTTTCAACCAATCACCCCTATGCCATATTCCAAGCATGAATGTGGGATTGTAAGGGTTAAGCCAAAACAAAACCAATCAGGGCTTCCAGAGGCCAAAACAACTAAACCATCAACCTCAGTGATCTCACCTTTACGGTCCAAAAATCAATAACATCAACTAGATTGGTCTCTACCCAAGTTGTCTAGGGCTCTAGGAGCTAGCAACTCAACCCATAGTTAAATCAAGGCTCCATAGAATTTGTTCCAACTTGTGGCTCCAAGGATTAATAACTCAAACCACAAGGCTCGAGAGCATTTGTCTTAACCCGCAGGCTCTAAGAACTAGTAACTCAACCCAAGATGTTTCAGGGCTTCAGAGTATTTGTTCCAACCCACAACCATATGGATCATGAGAACCAATCAGAAAAACAAATGGGAAATCCACAACACCATGGCTATCTAAGAATTGGCAAGGCAAGGCTAAAACCACTATCAAACCAAGCAAAACCCAGGCCAATGACAACAAGCGAACCAAATAAACAAATGCATGTACCATGCATTCGAATCGAGGCATGCTAAATCACACATGCACACTATTACTTGCCAATCCACAGTTATTTTTGTCCTTACTTGCAGTTGTCCAAACTTCCTCTTGCACTCCATTGCTTGTTCCTTGCTTACTTGTTTGTTTGCTTGTTCTCTCTCCTTCACTACACTTGCTCAAAAGTTGGGCAAAAGTTGTGAAATGATTCTCTAATGTATTTTTATCATTGATCTCCTTTTTTTCTTCATTTGCCTTCATTTTTCCTCTAATTTACCTTGCATGCAAATTTGTGTCTCTTCACCTTCCTTTTCTCCTAATTTTCTTTATTTTCATAATTAAATGCCATTTATTTCTTCTTTTCCTTTGCCAATTTCTAGAGCCATTAATAAAACACAAGTGATGCCAACTGTGACATTTTTCCCCTTCATTCACCTTGGAATATGTGTCCCATGACCTTGTCTTATTTCATATTTACATAAAAAATCAACTCAAGGTTGTTACAAACCCCTCCCCTTTAGGGTAACACCATCCTCAGTGTTCAATGACACTTATAACTAGAAAAACATGTCGCCCATAGAGTTTTATAACACAACTCGATGCAACACTTATATCATACCAATTACTAAAACTACGAACATCAATTGCTTATGGAGCTTTATAAACCTAACTCGATGCAATATTTACAATGACAAACACACATACTTATGCACATTTGTTTCAACCAACAAATAATCATACTATCTATGGAGCTTTATAAACACAACTTAATACAATATTTACAATAATATACACATATGCTCTGACTAGTAAATAAAAAGATATGATGCTTGCATCAGTGACAAGGGAATTTAGAGTCTCACACCTCCCCCCTCAAAGCAGTGCCAAGATTCACCTCCTTCCCAGGAAGTTCAAAATCCACTGCCACAATCAAAGTCTACATCCAATGTCCAATGCTGCAATCCTTGTGCTACTTGTTCTCTCAGTGAATAATTACAGACTCATTGTTCCAAGGCACATTCCCAATTGCTTCTAATTCCACCTGACAATGCTAATGACCAAAACATATTTGTTCCTCGACCTTCCCTTCTCTGCTTCCCAGTCCCTTTTGCAATCCGGTCACCCCCTTTCGTGTAGTCACACACCTTCCAAGTTCCATTGGCATCCCCTTCTTGGGTGATCCATCCCTTGGCAAGGTTTCCTCTCTCCGGAAGTTCCAAAAACCAAGGGATATCCCTACCTCAAAACCATCATACCAGTCATAACATGCTCATGCCAATCAATGGACATTATTGGGTACCAACGTCCCACAATGGTCTTGCTCCTGAAGTGCTTTACCAACATATTGCATGTTCCAATTCCTTTTAGTATTGTTGCTAACACTCTTATAGCTAGTTCCAACCACCCAAACTGGGCATTTTTCATGCTTTCTTGTACCAAGCACATAATTTCCATTAGACTTAAAAGGAATTGAAATAAATTCAAATCATACTATCATTAGTAGCTCATCAATAAGGTACACCTACAATTTTGTTTACTTCTTGTCACAACAAGTCAAATTAACTCTTTGATCAAATCATCATGTATAAACCATCATATCACATCTGGTTAGCTCAAAACTCAACCATCATAAACCAAAATCATAGATTACGTGCATAATTAAAACTTGAAGTAAAATACTCATACTTATCTTTTAAAATTTTCTTTACTTCTACCTTTGTTCTTTGTCCTTTCCGTACACACACCAGATCGATTGCCAAACCTGACAAGCACCCAATGCCTTCTATTCTCTTCCATATGTAGTATCAACAATAAGAGTGTCTAAAGACTATACCATCTCAACCCTTGATATCAGCTAAGTATCTTGAGGAAATCCAAGGTTTTGTTGCCCTCCACTTCTGAATGGTCTTCTCTGATTTGGCATCTTGAATGCATCAACTTGACTTTTTGAGGCATTCGTCTTCCAACTTCCAAAGTTGGTTGACTTGTGTATAACTTTGAATTTGGGCTTCACTTTTTCATGAGGCTTATCTACATGTGGTTGCTCTTCATATTTGGAGCATGAGGACTCACCAACATATCCAAGACCTGTCTTGATAAGTGGTGATCTCTGGCAAGTGAGAATGTCATCCTCGTTCTGTGAGCTCCTCAATTTTTTATTCATATTGTCTACTTCTTCTTTCAAGGTGACCATTTCCTGTTCATGTTTTGTGCAATCTTCTTCCTTTTGCTTTATTCGACTTCTTAAGGATTCCTCAATTCTTTTGGATTCTTCATGTTCCCTCTTCAAGGAGTTGACTTTCCTACCAAGTTCTTCAACCTTTTTTTTCCTTTTCCTTGAGTTGGTTTGTCAAGGTGTTTTCTTTGTTGTTTGCCTCTTGTAGCATGCTTTTGAGATGATCAAGTTCATGATCCCCTTTTGGCATATGTATCTGCTTCTTCTATAGTTCAACTTCTATTTCCAGCCTGTTTCTTTCATCAAGAGCATAAACATATTTAGACTCATTCCAATTTTCAACTTCCTGAACTTTATGTTTGAGAGTTACAATTTCAGAGTTTCCAACTAACTTCCCCATCTCAGATGTTACAATTTTGCCTCCAAGCGGTTAAGCCTTTAAGAAGGACCTGCTTTGATTCCAATTGTTGGAAATACTGAGAGGGGGGTGAATCAATGTTTCTTGTTCTTTTCACGCAATTGGTTAGTTTCTTACTTAAACATTCATAGCATAACAAAAACCATCAAAACCACATCACATGAAAGATAGTACACTAGAAATAATGTCCAAACCAAGTGTTGTGATATGTATAATATACATATAACATTTACCAAACAAGTCTAGAAGGAAGTGCAAGACTTGCCAAGGGGTTTTATCAACAATATTGGAAGGAAGCAAATACTCCCTAAAGGTTGGGCTCCCATACCAAGGATAATGGCCCAAGTACAATAGACTACTGCCACTACAACTCCCACTACTTCTGTTGATGCTACACTGCCATTGTCCATTGCTTCTATCTACTGCCAACTCTTCTAATACAACATGATTTTGCTACCTTATTGTTCCATAATCTCACTATTGTTATCTTTGCTATATTTCTACATACTTCTGTCACTAATCATTGCTATTGTAACTGCTACTATTCACATTTATCCACTGTTACCACTACACATATTGTTGCACTCTAATATCATCACTATCATGTTTTGTTGTTGCTAGCAAGATCACTCTAATTACAACTACCCACAAGCTACCTTAAGAACACCCTTAACCCTGTCATGCAACATCTTTGTCACGATATGCCATTATCAAGGTCACATCAAGAAACTGCCATTTCTGTTGTCAAGGTCACTACAATATCACATTGCCATAGTAGTTCACCTATCATGTCAAATATTGTTGTCATAATTCTACATTATTATACTGTCAAATACCATATCATTGTTACAACAGGTCAAGATTACATCAATGCAGTCATGCCTCCAACATCATTGTCAAAGGAACACAACTCAACACCATTATCTTGTTGAAATTTCTAAGTTTGACACATTAGAAATCCCTACTGCATTATCTGGTTTAATTTCTCCTACTTGTTTATTCCTTAACAAGTTATTTATTCATATAAATACTAAAAATAAACACAAATGTAGCCTTAACTCATATACGGATCAACAACTGAAATACTAGACAAACACACAAGGGACACTATTATTTCAATTTTCCTCAGAAAAACCCAATGTGGGAAAATTGGTGCAACAATTATGAGGGTTTGATTATTATGTAGATTTCTTGAGTACAACTAGGGTGCCAAAGTGGATCACCTAACATATATTTTTACACGACAGTAATACCTCTTCTCGGAAGCAGATATTCAGCTTCTCAGCACTAGTCTACCCCATGAAAATCCTTTCGACGCTTCTCCAAGGCTCTGCGTCAGCCCTGCTAGACTCTGAGTCAACCTTTTTCCTCTCTGCGTCAACTCACTGGCCTCTTGCGTCACCGATGCAGGCCCTCCAGCCTCTATGCAGTCTCCAGCTACCTCTGCGTGGCTCCTGCTACTTCTGCGTAGCCTCCTCATTCACTGTGTTGACCCTCTAGCACTCTCTCTACCTCTCTGCTATGTACTCATTGCCCCTCGCTGCAACTCAGATCACTTGTTCGAATTTTCTCAGCGAACCCTACTCCAGAAAATCGAATTGATTGATCAATCTCGGTGTATCTCCAACTGACCCTCAAGCCTCCTCTTATACTTTTCCTGTTGAGTCTTCAATGGTTGAGATTAAGTCTCTAATCAACGACTAAGATTAGATTTGGCTTGATCCATGTCATTTAGAACATTCTCACCGAGTTTTATATTAATACCCATTAATATTTTAATTTTCCTAAGTTTAGACTTAGGAACTCCATTAAAAATATTATTTATTTTAATATCTCTCTAACCAGGTGGAATTTCCCCAAACCATTTATGGGTCCTGGAGATCTCATGAGCTTTAGCCTCTCCACCAATTTTCCTGGCTAGAGC
Source organism: Pinus taeda (assembly GCA_000404065.3). Taxonomy (NCBI): domain Eukaryota; kingdom Viridiplantae; phylum Streptophyta; class Pinopsida; order Pinales; family Pinaceae; genus Pinus; species Pinus taeda. The sequence goes on along the minus strand of APFE030601561.1, from coordinate 121,708 downwards.
ACATCCGGTGCTACCACAAATCAACATATCTTAATAATAACAATCACTGCCAAGTTTCCTAAGATTGGAGTGTACTGTAAAGATCATACCTTGACTGCAAATTAGGTCACTGTCAAAGGTCACATTTAGATCTTTGTTATCTATATCACTTTAGAAACCCTACTAGTGTACAACATGGTTATTGTATATCAAGATTGTTGTCATAAAATTAACCCACTGTCATGTGAAGAGTAGTATAACAATATAGTGATCTACCAATTAATATCTCAACAACTTCTACAAGTAATCTATCAAAACATTTGTAAACAGTCATCAATGGTTCAACACATAGTTACAAGTACAAGGGTACTAGCATCATCCTTATAATAAGTTGTTAGGACATTGTTATAAAGCCATCATTTATCACGGTTACTACCAAACTAATGTAACACATTTAGCATACATTCTTTATTTGAGATAATTTACAACAACATGAAGAGTTATATCCAAACCATACCCTATCTTCATGATTTAAGTTCATTCATTGCCAAGTCACCACATCAAAGTTGAGCGTTTGTGTGTTTGTCCTCTGCATACTTCCCCTAGTTTTGTATTCAACTTCACATTCTTGCCCAAGTTCACATTCTCAAGCACATATGTCTGTAAGAAATGCAACCTGTCAATTTCAGAGGCAACACACCATAGTGATATATCAGTATTGGATCTTAGGTTTTGTCACAACGTTAGAGGAGGGTAGACTTCAACACTTCTATCCAAGTTTTCTTCAGATTGTGGTAGCAATCCATGTCCTTGACCACATACCCTAACAAAACCAAAGCTTCTTAGTGTTATAATAGTGTCTTTCCTCTCTCTATTATACCAGACATGCGACTGCCAATTACAAGGTTATGATTCAATCACATTGCAAGGAGAAGAATCAAGCCATATCACAAGGATGCAAGCTACACTAATAAGGATAACACCAAGCATATGTCTTGCCTCCATCTTTTCAAGGTAAATATTCCAATAAAATCCAATTGTGTCACAATGATTGGCTTAACGATGGATGTATGTATATCATAAAATTGTTGTCATTTCTTTGCTCAAATGCACACTACTCATACATAAAAGATTAGATCACATGCACTTAGGACGGCTGGAACCTTCAAAGATTACCTCAAAATATTTTGTTTTTCCTGTTGCAAGAAGAATTGCCCAAGTGGATCATCAAGACAAACCAAAATAGGTAAACCCTAGTCCACAAATGTTGCCCCAATGATAATGTTTATAAATAGATCTTTTGAACCTCGTTCTTCTTCAAAGAGTTAATAAATAACTTTTGTTGCCTCGTAAAACATATGTCTGCTCAAGGTTTAAGAACTCTTAGAGAGCCGAGACTTGATGAATCCTTCATTGGTCTCAGAAGAGGATCTGCTTAGGATTTATACGATCGCGTGCAATAGAAAACAAACTCCAACGAAAACTCTTTCAACCAATAAAGAAAGCGAGAATCCTAACCCCAAAAAAACATTTCAGACTTCACTCTTCTTGGTGTGCCTTGGCCGCAGAGATAAACAAAGAGCTGAAGATATTTTAGCACTCCATCATGCCACCTTTGCGTTCAGGAGAGAACCTTTCTATAGATTAGAGAATATGCCAACTGAATTCTTAGTTTGGGGGCAAATTATATTACTTTTGAATTTTAAGTTTTAGCTTAAGGTCGACTTCCATCATTTCTACATGATTTTGATTTTAGTTAATTTTAAATTTACTTTGCAAGACTAAAATAATGATTTTCTCTAATAAAAGGAAGCAAAAGCAACATACTTTCTTCTTTGAAGACAACATTCTTGAAAAAGTAAATGAGTACAAGTACCTTGGGATTGATTTCAACAACAAACACAATTGGGAGGACTATAGAAAGAAGAGAATTTTAGGAGGGTGGAAAGCATTGTATGCTCTTCAAAACAGATGTAGAGAGGCAGAGTTATGGGATTGGAAAACAATTAAAGTGCTTTTGGACTCCTAGTTTGTCCAATGATGCTATATGGATGCGAATTGTGGGCTAACAACACTCCCGTCTCAAAATGGAAACAAATTGAGAATATCAAAAAACGCTTGATCATGAGCAAGTTCAAAATAAGAAGTTCAGTAACTTATGAGATAATGTTGAGTGAAATAGGAGTAACTCCCATTGAAGCAATTGCTATGGTGAGGCTCATAAGACATCTAAAAAAAATTGAGCAAATGAGAGTAGGTAGATGTCATAATGTTATCTTCAATGAACACATGCGTGAAAGAAAGAAAACATGGATGAAACAAAGCTACACATGGATGCAAAAATGGAACACCTACCTCAATGTCTGTCCCACAAATAGCAAGGAGCTAAAGGATTTTGTTATGGATAAGTTTCGCAAAAAGGTATGGGTAAAAGAGTTGGGTAGAAAGAAGAAATATTACATTGAAGAATTCAACCCTACATGTGATCTACAACAAAAAGAGTTAATTGGAGCTAGCATTTTGTGGAGGGTAAAGGTTCTTATTACTCAATTAAGGACCAACTCGCATCAACTTCATTGTGAAACAGGATGTTGGAAAAGGCGTAAAGAAGCTTGGGAAAAACGAGTGTGTACATTTTGCACATCCAGGGCTGTGGAATCAGAAACACATTTCATTTTAGAATGTGATGCATTCAAAGACATCAGAGAAAGTTATGAGAACATGTTAGCATCAGTTTCTTGGCATTGTCTTTTTAGAGAGGGGATTGTTGGAAGGTTGGGCCAACTCATCATCAATTTGAATTGGAAAAGGATTGAATTGCAAAAAAGCAAAAAACAAGGAACTAATGGTCTCATAGACTATTTTTAGTCTTGTGGACCTTTAAATAGCATTTCATTTCATTATATGCGTTGTCTACCGATGCTATAATTCACCTAGATGACATATTTTTTCTAAAATACGACAATTTTTTTCTTCAAAAAATCAGAATGTTAGAGTATTTGAATCATTTTTTTATGGTGGAAATGGATTCAACACCATCAAGAACCCCTGGGGCACCCAAAATCTTGAAGTTTGACAGTTGTAACCTAGATTTTCAAAATTTTTGTCGGATTTTGTCATAGTCTTACTAAAATTTCTATTATTTTCTGGGCTAATTTGTGGGTTTTTTAGACTACACTGTTTAATATACCATCCACTTAATTTAAAACCCTCCAGAATATTTATGTTGAATATTGGTCCAAAAGGAATTTATGGAATTCCTTTAATAATAAAAGAATCCGCTTTTAATAATTATTCCTTCAACCAAGATGATATTCGTTTAAACCCATGAACCAATGATAGCTTGCCATGTCATCATACTTGTTGCCACATCATTATCTTTAAGGAAAATCTCCCACATCATCATCAATCCTTGGGGTTTTGGACTAGTAATTGGGGTCACTAACTTTGACTGAGCATTTCTCACAAACCATGAGGGACCAAAAAAAGCTCCAGATACCACCAAAATCAGTTCAACGAGTAGAATTTGATGGCGATGATCTCTTAGGAAAGATGATAGATCTGCATCATCAAAATATTCAACGAAGTGTGGGGTATGTCCATCATCTAAGGAACCCAAACCTTAGAGCTAGGGTTAGCTAGGTTTTTTCACTACATCCTCGCATCCACTGAATAGCTGCTCCTGGTATTGCTTGACATCAATGACGTCCTACACACTTGTTTTTTCTTTTGCTTTGTCATCAATGACAACATGCTCAACACCTCAAACAAAATTATTTGATTATTACATAGACAACCTTAACAAGAAGCATTCATAATTTTCCAAACTAGGTTCATTCTTCTTTGAATATATTAACCCGTGACTTGGCCATTGTATAAGATTGGATTTAGGCGCTCATATTGGTTTTAGGATATGTAAGAAAAAATGCGTTTATACTTTAGAAACCACATCTCACATTTGCAAGATTCCCTGTGATCTTTGAGCATATCCTACGGTCCTTTTGTCATTAAACCCTGCTTCCATGGACCCATGTTGAAGTGGTTGAAGTCATATCTCCTTTGGTTTTCCAACTTAGTGAAAATCGAGGATATTATAATAAGCTCAAAACACTTCATCACTCTTGTTATTGTTTCAAAGTACCCTCAAAAGGATTTGCACACTAAGGACTAAGCCAAGATATTGCTCACAGATAACATTTTGATAGACCTCGTAGATAAAATTTTTAGATAGGTTGGGTGTGGGTAGAATGAAATTGTCGAGGGACAGTGAGGTTAGGTCAATGTTAGGGTTCTAGATAGGCACCAAACTATTGGAGCATTAGGGTTCCTATCATGTTTGAGGTAACAATTCTCACAAGTAAGTGTATTGTGAGGAAACACAAACCTGAACCAAACTTTGATATTATGTGAGAGCTAACTTGTTACTTAGTTGATTTGCCACTAATCAAGCGCATGTATGTATATGTGTGTATAAATATGACCATTGGTTTCGACTTCGAAGGTCCAATGTCTCTTCTTATTCTAACTATTGAAATTTTTAGTGTTTACATAATTAACAAAACCCACTAATGACCATATACACATTAAAATAATTATTCTTTGAGTAAGTCAAAGTTATTTTAACATTTTGTCATTTAAACTTGCTATAAACACCTATCCCCTAAAAGTTTATAACGAAGTATTCCAAAATACAACATATTCTTCCTAATTACGTCACCTAAATATATATCTAGTCCTTAAACCAATTAACTAAAAATACATAGCCTAAACAAAATCCTACAACTATATACCCTTTTACATATAATTAAGGCAACTATATAAATTGACTAATAAAGAATTAATATATGAGTTAAACATATATACATTAATATATATCTAGTCCTTAAACCAATTAACTAAAAATACATAGCCTAAACAAAATCTTACAACTATATACCCTTTTACATATAATTAAGGCAACTATATAAATTAGATGACTAATAAAGAATTAATATATGAGTTAAACATATATACATTTAGAAACAATGTAACGAGGCTTTTAATCATGAACATTCACCCACTTTACTACTATTTGTTACATTATTATGGATTATGGGTTACTAATACCATATTTCCAAAAAATCATCATTCACGTTTCTTATAACATTTTTTTTAATTAATCAATTTAATTAAAATATTTTTTTTAACCATAAACAATCACCCATTTTACTATGGTTTATTACAATCCCATAAGTTTTTTTTCAGGAGAAAAAAAAGCGGAATATATTATATTGTGTTCATATAAATACAGATGTAGATAAAAACATTGCTTATCTAGAATGTACATATATGGATATATGTATATCATATGTGCTGTCAAAATTCATATCTAGATTTATACAGATAATTGTTATATTTGGAAATTGTCCCGGATAGATAGATCTTATATGATAGGAAATCTTTGTGATATGGAGAAAATTCAGTTAGACCCATATATCATATGCCAGTCTGACAGAATGTTATCTAGGATGCAATTTGGCGGTGAGACCGTGTCGTTGAAGATGGATGCATTCCTCCATTTCCAGACATTCCATAGAAAAATGAGAATAAGGAATCGTGTATTCCCTCTTTGTCTGCTCCATCCAATAAGCGCTGCATTAAGAGAATCATAAGCAGTCAGAGGGAAATAAAAAGTGTTGGCCAAAACATACCAGATTCGCTGAATGACTGAACAATGGATGAACATGTGTAGATTTGTTTCTTCTTCAGTTCTGCAAGCTGTGCATCTGCTGGGGCCATGCCAATTCCGTTTTCTGAGGTTGTCCCAAGAAAGATTTTTGTTATAGAATACAAGCCATGCAAAATGTATGAGCTTTGGTGGACATTTTGCCTTCCAGTAGATAGATGGAAAAGATGGCAGCGAATATGGTGTTCTGTTGCTGATCAGGTGTAGGTATATATCTCTGACTGTAACAGGCCTTCTAAATCGGCTGACAGTCCATTGAATATCATCCTGTTGTCCATGTCTATAAAGACCGCTTCCAGATAGCATATCAGAAATTGTAATCCATCTTTCGGACCATGTGTTCTGTAGATTGAGTTCATATTCATTCTTCCATATAGGAGAGGATCCGCGCCAGTCTTTTATGAGTTTCTCCCAGGTGAAAATCCCATGATGCTGTAACATATGATTGAAGTCTGCAGGAATAGATAGGTCGACGAGACTGCCAGAAAGAGTATCGATATTGATAAAGATTTTGTTGCCTGTGTGTATTCTCCAGCAGAGGCGCGATAAGAAAAAACTTTCCACTTTCCGCATGCTGTTCCATATGGGGGAACCATGCCGCGGTCCGATGGAACCTTTCCTGAGCCAGTGTTCGATGGAGCGACCCTTCATGTATCTGATTTTGATGATGCTGCTCCAGGGGGTACTTCCAAAAACTCCCCGCCATAAGGATCGGCAAATGAGCGCTCTGTTAAAAATTCTTAAATCCATGATCCCCCAACCTCCTTGCTGCTTGGGTAAAGAAATGTGTTTCAGACCAGCTAAGTGGAACTTTTGTTGAACAGTTGAGCCGCCCCATATAAATGATGCCGTGGTCCGGTTAATGCGCTGGATTATGCTGTTTGGGAGATTAAATAGATGTGCCCAATAAACTGATAGGTGAGTGAGTACAGATTTGGATAAAGTCACACGGCCCGCCAGAGATAGGGCGCGATGCTCCCATTGGGATATTTTTTTGAAGTAGCGTGCAATGAGCCATTCCCAGTCTGCGGAAGTGTATTTGTGTGATTTGAGTCGGAAGCCCAAGTATGAGATGCCGTATTGTAATGATTGATGTCTAATTCCGAACATATCAGCAATAACCCGGATCAGATCTGTGGGGACGCCTTGGTAATACAGAGTAGATTTCTGAGAATTAATTGTGAGGCCTGTAGCCAATTGAAATTTGTGTAGAATTTCATATATACAGTCCCATGTGGGGCGGTGTAAGATGGCGCAGATGAGGATATCATCCACGAATAGATTGTGGGACAGTGAGAGATTCCGACCGATCTCAATGGGAATACAACGCTGTTCCTCCACAGCCTTGTTTATGTGCAGACTTAGTGTATTCATGGCCAAAATAAAGATTATGGGAGCCAGTGGGCATCCCTGGCGGAGACCGCGTTCAGCATGAAAATAAGGGGAAGGAGTCCCGTTGATATTTATAGCATATTTCACGCCCTCTATACATGCCATTATCCATCCAATCATTTCGGGACGAAGGCCAATCTGTGCCAGAAGGCAGCGTATGAAACCCCAGTCCAGGCAATCGTATGCCTTTTGAAGATCGATTTTAAGAACAGCCCCTGAGATGTTCTTGGAGAACATCGAAAATATACATTCTTGAGTTGAAGCTACAGCATCTAATATGTTCCGGCCCTTTAGAAATGCGTGTTGATCCTTAGAAATTGTTGAGGCAAGAGTACCCTTGATGCGTTCTGCGATTATCCCATATCCAAAAACCATAATTCATAATTCAAGTTCATTGTAACATTTTTTTAATTAATCAATTTAATTAAAAAAAACTTAACTACTTTACAAATTTTAAACTATTACTCAAATTATTTTAAAATATTCCATGAAAACTAAATCCAACCACTTACCCAATAATTATTAATAATTAAATTAAAATCATAATAATTAAATTAAAAACTAAAAAATCAAAATATACCTCTTTATTTAACTACCATCCTCACTGCGTCCAAAAAAAACCATTAACTTGTCCTGACGATGAACCACACTGGTTGGTTCGAAACGCGTCGACAATGATCTTTTTATGTGATTTATGCAGAAGCTCTTTTTACAACCATTAACTTAACATCATCACTCTCAAAATCTCCATGCATGCACTGCATCCACATTTGTGACCTAGCTCCAACAATCTATCGATATGACCGAAATGATATATCGATACAGCCTTCTGCACTTCCGAACTTAGGAAACTAAAGCATCCTTTGACCTGTGACCGCTCGCTTAAAGAGTACACCCAAGGCCCGCCCTCCGCGAAACCCTAATACCATCGACGGGCGTTAGTATATATTACAGATCACCCTTTGACCTGTGACCGTTCGCTTAAAGAGTACACTCAAAGCCCCGCCCTCCGCGAAACCCTAATCCCATCGACGGGCGTTAGTATATATTACAGATCACCTAAGGTATATTTCACACACAGCCCTTTCTGAGATTCCGTGGTAAGCAGCAACGAATGGGGAGAGGGGTTTTGCAGGTTCTTTTTAAAGACGGGTTTTATATGTGTTTTGAGTGTTAATTAACATTCCGTGATAGATCTCTGGTTTTAGGTGCGATGATGATTGGTGATCCCAGCTCACTTTGAGGCTTTTACAGCCCGAGAAATGAAAAATCACCCAATCTCTGAGCACATTTATACTGTAGTGTTTGTTAGTTTGTATTGTCTTTTCTGTCCAGGAATAAGCTTCCTATTCTTTTCCTCTGGTTTTTCTCTGTCAAGGGGAGGTTTTTTGGCCGATTTTATTTTCTTAAAAGCTTATAAACCCTTATTTGCATTGAAAGTACAATATCCTCAGATGTAGTGCCCCATTTTCTGGATTTCTTAGGATGTATTTATATTACCATGCTAATACTGATCTGGTGATGAGACTTTGTACTGAAGAAATCCAGAAAATTGTCATTATTTAGGGTTGATGGAAATGGCATGCAATAGCCGATGAGAGTATGTTTACCTAGGCCTGGGTTGATTTCTGTCCTATGATGATACGAGGAAGATCTCTGTTAAGGGCATTTCACATTTGTTTTCGCTGTTATTCTCCTAGGGTTTTATTTGCTTGTTCTGTTTCTCCGGTCTCTTCAATGCCTGAATTTTCCAGAGTGCTTTTGAGAGGGGTTTCGTTAATCCTTGAAAAGGTGCTTTTAGTAAATTATGGAACTTTGGGTAGCTATTATATTTGTGAATTTTAATTGATTATTAAATTAGATAGATTTGGCAACTCTGGCATGTGAGAAATATGCAATCTGAAAGAGTGGGCGCCAAAGCTCCTGACTATCTAAATCATACAGATTTAGATAGCGTATCTTATTCAAATCATATAGATCCTTCAAGATGTTTGAGCTATAGGAATACAATTAAAAAACATGGTCCATCTCAGAATGACACACTTTTGAGAATGATGGATACTTCGGATTAGCCTATCCTCACAGATTTTTATGGGCTTCATGGTATTACAGACATTTCAGTGGTTTATAGGTCATTTAGGCTTTGATTGGGTTGTTAACCATTTCTTTTGGGTTATTAATTTGTGTCTTTTAGGACTTTGGTTGCTATCCCATGCCCTTTAGGTTAGGTATTGGTTTGTGAACCTGAACCTTGTTGTTGGACCATATCTAATGAGCACTCAACTAACCCAGGCAATTTTAGACCATAGTTTACAACCAGAAAGGTACCTCCAACCCTTGCTGTTATCTTTTCTACAATCCATACTTTCTAACTGAGGTGTTTTCTAGATTATTTTTTCTACCATCCATGTTTTTTAAACTGAAGTTTTCTAGATTAATCAATGCCTTCAGGTTTTGGAAGGTTAATCAGTTTGCTTTAATTTGAAAACTTGTTAGCATGTTCTCCCAATGCCAATCTGGTTCCTCAAATTTGAAGATGCCTTGTAGCTAACTAGCCAGAAGCAGTTTTAGACCGTATCTTACCACCTCTTACCTTAGAAAACCTGGTTTCAGCCTGCCGATCTGGTTCCTCAAATTTGAAGATGCATTGTTCTTAACTAGCCAGAAGCAGTTTTAGAGCACATCGGTTCACCAGAAAGGTGGTTTCAACCCTTGATACATTTTCTAGCGTCATTACTCTGACCAAGTCGTTACTGAGGGTACCTAGATTAATCCTTAACTAGGTCATTGCTGAGGCTATTTAGATTTAGATAATGTATTATTTAAACATACGTTCTTAACCTCATTCCAATAAAAATAATGTGTTTTTGCCATTTAAGGTTCCCTTCTATATAATTTTATATTTTTATTTTTGCTAGGTTGAATTTAGGCGGGATTCAATTTAATTCAAGTTATGGTTAAACATAAAAATGAACTGCTTATCTGTGGGATGATGTGCAAATGATTTGCTTATCTTTTGATGTTGTGCTCAGATTTGTGAACCCCTAACCTCTTCCACAACTTCTTCAGCCTGATGCTTTGTGTGATATGTTTGAAATATCACAAGTGTCTCTCATCCTTAATCTCTTACAAATGAGCCTTCGAACAAATGTAAGAGATACACACAGTGATACACCCTTGTATTACAATAATGATTTATCGGTAGACTCGTGCAATAGCTCCACGACCACGCATCTCTGAATAAAATAATCACAGGAGGTGCTTACAGTTAAAATTATCACAACTACCCAGCTCTGAATAAAATAATCACAGGAGATGCTGACATTTAAAATCATCACTACTACCCAGCTCTGAATAAAATAATCACAGGAGGTGGTCACAGTTAACAAAATCATCTTCCTGTATTTCACATTTCCTGGGGTGGAGGTGGTTACAGTTAACAAAATCATCTTCCTGTATTTCATATTTCCTGGGGTGGAGTAATAAATGCAGTTTTGAACATATATTCCTTGGAATGAAGAAATCTTATACCCCTTTAAAATGTGTCTACACCAAATTTGTTGTGGTTTAACGAGCAAGTCTGATTACCACCTCATATCTCATCGTTAAGAAGAAGTTTTGTTTGTGTCAAATAGAGATACAGCTAGAGAGGTGGGAAACCAACGCCAATTTTGAAAGATTACATGAACTTCAAACTTGTTCCTTGGGCAACGCTTGATTTTTTCAATCGAATGCGGTTGGGCCGTGTAGGTTACTTGTTCCTAGAGTAAAGCTTGAGTTTTTCAATTGAATGTGGCTGGGCCCTGTAAGTTACATGTTGAAAGTTTGAGGACCAAATGTGCCCTCAAGGCTTTAGCCGTTTTGTGTTTTAGAGCCAAGGATTGGTAGTCCATTTACAATTTACAATTTTTCTATTTGCCTGCTTCAGCACTTGGAGAGCCGGAAGCTAGAGTCTTTTGTATTTTTTATTTTAATGCAGAAGTGGATATGGTTTCTATTGGTGTTCTTTTAAAATTTAGATCTTTTGGATGAGTGGGTTATATTGTGTTTTTAATTTTGATTTAGCTTTGAAAACAAGTGTATTAATTTTGGTTGAGTGGGGGTTTTTAGGAATTAAAAACAAATTAAAATTTGTCATTATTAACAATCTTTTAGACAGTTGTGGAATTAAAAACAAATCAAATTTTTAGTCATTATCACAAATATTTTAGACAGTTGTTAGGATGTTTAGTCAAACATGTATTTCATTTTCGTAAAATAAATATATAAAGGTCAAATAATTTTTGATTATCCCTTAGTCGTTAATCTTTATTAACAGGTATATAAGTTGTCAAATAAGTTTGTTTGCATAATTAATTGTTAAAATGAAAATTGGATTGCTTTTCAAATTCTAACTATTCTTTGACAGTTTGATTTTGAAGGAATGAAGATGCTAAAATGAAAATTCGATTGTTTTTCAAATTTTAACTATTTTCTGATGAGTTTCTTTGAGCAATGAAGAAATTGATAAAATAATATTTTTTTTGAAGGAAGAAAATTATAATTTCATTTTAATTTTTGGTAAAAAAACAAAAATATATTTTGCAAATGCTAATGGATTTTCCTTAAGCAATGAAGAAATTGATAAAATAATAATTTTCTTTAAGGAAGAAAATTATAATTTCATTTTAATTTTTGGGAAATATATATATATTGCAAATGTTAAGAGTATCTAATATGTGTAGTTTTTTTTTTTTCCAAAGAAAAAAATCAGTAACTTTTTATTAAAGAAATAATGAAAAGTTACACAAGCACGTGCAAAGAAGCATAAAGTAATCCGCCACAAGGGCACATGTGCTGACGCACCCAAAAGCAACGTTAGAAAAACTAACGTGAGCAAAGAAAAAGAGAAAAGAAGAGAAAGAAAAGAGGGAAAAAAGGCCTCAGCAAGAGCATGAAAAACTCAAGTTTCAAGATTTTCGCCCTTTTTTCTTTTCGACCTTACGCCACTCACCCAGAGTGGGTTCGGTCGAAACAATGACTAACTGAGTTGTTTCTTGCAGCTTCCTTGATTCTTTGTCTGAGTCTGATGTGTCTGATTGGTGTTGTCGTTTGTTACCCCCCAAGCTTTGATCCACGCTTGTCGTCTCTGCTTTATCTTGCTGAGTCTCTACTTGATCTGTATGTGGCTGTGGATCCTTGTTACCTGTTGTATTTTCCTTCTGATTTTCTAAATCAGCTTCCTATATGGTGGTGTCATCCTCTTCTGTCTCTGTCTCTTCCTCTTCGGTTATCGAAGGGGCTTTTTTTCGTGCTGTTCGCCTCTTTAAGACTTCATCCAAATTCTGCCATCCTCTAGGCTTCCTTTGTTGTGGCTTGCTCTTGCTGGGACATGCTTTGAGCAGATGACCTGTTTGTTGACATCCCCTGCACCTGAATGCTGTGTTCTCATAGTCCAAAGGTTGTTTCCAGTGAATATTGTTAAAGGTCAGGAAAATGCTTTCAGGTAGTCCTTGGCTGCGATCTACCTCGACGCATATCCTAGCAAAAGTAAAAATTCCTTTTAAGTCTCTGTCTGTATCAATCTTTAGCATTCTTCCAAGGGAATTCCCTATGGCTGATAAGGTCTTGAAGTGCCAAAAATGTAATGGTAAATTATGCAACCTTACCCATACTGGCATCCTTGAAACCACCATAGTGTTGGCGTCAAATTCTGGAAACCATGGTGTGACAAATAAACCCGCACTGCCCCAGAACCATGGTCCTTCCTGGAGAATTTTATCCCTTTCTTCGTCTTCATGAAATGTTATTATGAAGAAGCCCTTTGAGCAGAGGTGGATCTGACAGTCTTTTGTCCAGACTGTGTGAATCCATTGGTATAGAGCCTCGGTTTTAGGCCGGAAACCGTTAAACCTGCAGATAACAGCTTTATTTTCCAGATCTGAAAAAATGCACTTTACCTCTAGAAAATCCAGCGAGATGGAGGGGTTTTCTGGTGTTTGATCCACGATATACTGCCCTGGCGGGGGATTGGACGCTGCAGGTTCTTTTCCCTTTGAAGGAGCTTTCCCTTTGGCTGCATCACGATATGAGCCTGTAGGTTTTGATGTAGAGCCCTGAAAGCCTTTAGGGCCTGCACCCGAACTTCCTCCACACAGCCTTGTGCTTAAGGTGATGGTTGTATCTCGACCGATACCATAGTGCTGTAGAGTAAAATTCTCCTGCAGGATTTTACCTGCATGTACCAAACTTAGCAGATTTGAAGAGATGCCCGTAGCTGCTTGTATTTCTTCCTTTATATTTTTTATCAGGCTTCCAGTCCGGATTTGCTTGCATATGGATTTTCTGGACAGCGTTCTTATGAAGATTTGGGTTCGGTCCTGTTCTGGGTCCTTGTGAGATAGCGTAGATTTTTTCCTTTCTGATTCCAATACTCTTTGAGAACCATAGGCTTTTAGATCTGGCCCAGATCTGTTGTCTTTGAGGACAAAGAAAGCCGGATCTGAATCGTGCAGCCTTATAATGCCGAGAAGGGTCAGAGGAAAAGGGAATCTACTCTGTTTCCCGATAACCCAGACAGGGCATATTCTCCAGGGAAAAACACCTGTGTATGAGCGCGGATCGCCCGGAAACTGAGAGGGGGTCGATAGTTTTGACACATAAAACCCAAACCTATGAAAAGGGGAGTCCAGAAACGCCCTGAGTGGACCGAAATGAGCCAAAAGAGGGGAAAGAACCTCGAAAACCTTGTTGATTTGTCTTGTTACCCGTAGCATATTTCCAGTAATGGATCCGGGCCATCTCCAAAGGGCACCGCGCGTAGAGGATCCTGCAGACAGGCACCAGCATGATCCAGCAGCGGCCAAAGCATTAGGGGCGACGGCAGCGGATGGACCTGCATCGTCGAGCCAACCTGTAGAGACGGCATCGGCAACGAAAGGTCCTGCAACATCGAACAAGACTGTGAAGGCGCCGGCGGCAGAGTATGGACCTGCAAAAAACCTTAATTCGCATCCGCCCGCCATTCCAGCTAAACTCCATCTAATATGTGTAGTCTTATTAGCTTCATGGAAATAATTAAAATCTAGAAAATATAAAGGACAAAATTAAGGGATAAAAATTGTGTTTTTTGGTTGTTTATCGTTAGGGATTTGACAATGATTAAGGGATAAAAATTGTTTCTCTAAGATCTACATTAGATTTGCTACATTCTCTTATTATTTTTGTTTCCAACCTCTTCAATCATTTTCTTTAAAAAAGAGGTTATAACTAGAATTAAAGGAGTTTAGTGGCTTCAACTTGTCAAGAGAAACTTAGTTGGCCACGTAACAACATTTTATGCCATCCAAAAACATAAAAGTTTGATTTTGTTTACCAATGCTTTTTTATTTTTTTTCTTAAAAACAAAAAAATGCTTTTAAATTAATAGTTATAGTATAATAAAACAGGGCATTAGGATCATGCTAGTTTGTTTTGTGTTTGAATAATGAGAAGTACAATAAAACATGTGATTAGGATCACTTTGGTTTGTCTTGTGTTTGAAGCAAAACTATTCCTATACTTGATTAAACAATGCTTTAAAAACTAATTCATATGCTTGATTAACATTACTCTAAAAATTAAAAGTAGAGTTGGATCATGCTGGTTTGTTGTGTTTGAATAATGAGAAGTACAATAAAACACGTGATTAGGATCACTTTGGTTTGTCTTGTGTTTGAAGCAAAACTATTCCTATACTTGATTAAACAATGCTTTAAAAACTAATTCATATGCTTGATTATCTCTAAAAATTAAAAGTAGAGTTGGATCATTTCTATTACACATTCATATGGTAGTGTCTTAGTTCATTAATTAAATTAGAATGTGTCTTGATTGTTGAAAAGAACGAAAGGCAAAATATTTGAAGAAGATTTTGTCAAGATTTAAGCTGCAACTTATGACAATGTCTTAGTTCATTAGCAAGTGTAATCAATTAAATTAGAATTTGTCTTGATTGTTGAAAAGAACCAAAGGCAAAATATTTGAAGAAGATCTTGTCAAGCATTTTGTCTCCAATAGAGATGTGAGTGATGGAGACAAAGTTGAAACCCTGGAGCAATGATGGATTTGAAGTCCCCAAAGGTAGTGAGAGTTGAGATCTCAAGCCAAGATGCATAGAAAAGGAGCCCCTAGAGAGCAAGGAATTTTGCTCGAGAATTAGTTCTAGCATTGCAATGTGAATGGAACTTGTAGAGTTTCTCAGGGCTTAGACATATAACCTTGCTAAGTGTGTCCCAAGTCAAAATTTGTTATCTGCCACTAGCTAAGAGACAATTTATTTTGAGTGGGAAATTCCATTTCCAACTTTGGACTAGCCAAGGAACAAGAAGATTGTTTCGGTGAGGCTCTTGGATTATATCAATTTTATCAGATGTTGGGACTCGATCTAGCTGTGATCCACCAGACCAAGTAAATTTGTCTTCTTTGGTGGGGAGTACAATCACTGATAATCTTAGATAAGTGATATATGAATTCCATTTTTGGATTAGATGAGTAGGGATTTCTAACTCTTGTTTTTCTAGTGCGTATATGTGTATACATGGAGGATGAGAGATATTTGTTTGCAATGTGTTGTATTACAACTAAACTATTGTTATGCAAAAAAATTGTAAGTTGAAGGGATAATAGGTGTGGATTTGTTAGTCTCGAGAGGGGATTTAGGTTGTTTTTAGCAATGGAACCCTTTTTCACATCCCATTTTAGATTGCTGAAGACCTAGTGCTTGATGTGGAAAAGTTGTGCCATGAGAACGAGCAATAATGTGGATATGGTGCATTGGCTCCGATTATAGTTAATGAAATATATTTGGTCTTTATAATTTAGTTCGAAAGTTTTGTGTTTGAGACAACTCCAAAAGTTTTTTAATCATAGTGTAGAGTTTAAGGAATGAGTCTCCAATAGTCGCCTTGTTTGATTGAGCAATTTATGATGTCCAAGCTGACTAGATGGAATTTGTGAGTTTGTTGAGTGCCAACCCATATAAAATCGGTGATTATTGCATTAAGCTTACACAAAACTCCTTGAGATAGCTTGAAGGTGTGCATCGAGTATATAGGGATGCTATGCAAAACAAATTTAACAAGAATAATACGCCTCCCAGGGAGATCCACCGATGTGATTACATATAGAGTCGCTTTTTAATTTTTCCAAAAGCCATTGGTAGTCTTTGTTTTTATATCCTTTAGGCTTTAGAAAGAAGCCCAAGTAAGTGAAGCCATTGTCCAATGTAAGTATTTTACCTCAAAGATGTTTGCAATCTCCATTATCTCAGTTGCTTTTGGATCACTTGAGATCAATATAGACTTTCATTGGTTCACAAGAAGGTTTGATGCGTTTTCAAAATTTGATATTATATTGATGATCACCCACCATTTAGAAGGGTGAAATTTGCCTATTGTGAGAAGGTCATCCACAAACATAAAATGTGAAAGGGATACCTTGTTTCCAATTCTTCCGCTGGTAATTTGACCTTGTTCATGAGCATTTGTTAGTTTTTTGGATAGTCCATTGATTGTGATGAGAAATAGAAGAAGAGACAAAGTGTGACAAAGCATAGCTTTGTTTAAGTCCTGGATTTTTGGATTTTTAGCATGATAGCTGGGGAGTTTGTCTTAGTGCAATATTTTATCCAATTTATCAATCCCATGCCAAATTTGTGTTGAATCATCCACAATAGTTCCCAATCTACGCAATCAAAAGCCTTGGAGAGGTCAAATTTCATGAGGCAGGTATCTAGGTTGCAGGCTTTGATTGAGTGTATGCTTTCTTGTGTGGATGCAACGACGTCATGGAATTGTCGGTTCTCTAGGAAGTCAAACTGTTCACTGAAATGTGTTTGGACAAAAAAGGTATGATCCTGTTTACAATTGTTTTGGAGATTGGTTTGTACATAGTGTTACATAGAGAAATAGGGTGATAATCAGAAAATGAGGATGGTTGAGGGACCTTAGGAATAAAAGTTATGAAAGTGACGTTTGTGGTGCTTGAGACCCAACCTAAGACTATGAGATTCCTCCACCATCTAAGTGAGCTCAACAATCATAATCTCTTGGAAGTGGATTAAAAGTTCCATTGTTTAGTTGTTTGCTCCGAGGGCTTTTTCCATGTGCCTCTGAGGACTTCTTGTGTGATTGGGCGTTCCATATCCCTGTAGTCTTCTATGTTAGGTGAGAAAGTGAAGAGGTCACAGGTCACATATTTCTAGTTGTTTATTGAGAGAGGCATCTTCCCAGGAACATAAATTGTCGTTGAAATGTCTTGTTTCCTCTTTTTTGATTTCTTGTTGTGTGGTGAGTTTTTCCCCTGCTTTCGAAATGATGTTTCGTATGCAGTTATTTTTTGTCTCATCTTAACCTATTAGTGAAAATTTACTGCTCTTATCACTTTCCTCAACGCACATTTGATGACTTTTTTGTTGCAGTTCTTTTGATTGTCTTTTTAGGATTTCTGATCTTCGGATTTCCAATTGAAGGATCTTTTGCTCTCTATGTTTAGCAAAAGATGCATGGTCAGATGGATCTTGATCTATTTCTCAATCTAGAGTATTTCCTTGATTAGGGCCCTTTTTTCCTTTTGCCCCGTCCTTAAACCCTTTCTTCGAGGGCCCTTAATTTGCCATTTATCATGTCCATTTTTCGAGAGTCCTGCTCCCCAAATGGTATCTCCCAGAAAGTTTGTACCAGGTCTATAAAATCCGTCTCCTTTAACCATAAATGGTTGAATGTAAAAAGTTGGGCTTTGGGATGCAGTTCCCCGTTCCATTCCAACATAATATGGAAATGATCAAATATTTTAATTGGAAGAATCTTCGAGTTGAGTCCCTTAAGTTTGATACTAGTGCCTTACATCACTGAATGTCTTGAAAACTTCTAAGATCTAAGTAATTGAGACATAATAACATACTTGGTAGCTTTATCATATAGAGTTGTACAAAATTTGAAATCAAATAAAGCCAAGCATACTACTATTTGTGAGAGGAATCCACCGGTGTTTGATTTTTCGTAGTTGAACATGGTAGCTTAGATTGGGGAAGACACAAAATGTGTTTCTTAATGCGGTTGAAGCAAACACTTTGCTATTGAATTTGGAACTGAATAAGTGAAATTCCTTCTTAATTTCGTGAAGACCAGGGTCACACTTAGAGGAGCCAACTAGAGGATTCATGATGGCATTGGCTACAATGTTCTTCATTAACAAATAAAGGTGGACAGTCCGCCTATATTGAGAAGTGCGACCTCTGGAGTGGCCAGGGTCAAGGACCAGGTCTCTCCAATCTTCCAATTGAATCTTTGCTTCTCCTTGTTGGTTAAGTTCTGTCTCCCAATTAGAAATAAGCTCCCAGACTTGAGATGGGGTACCTGTTTGGTAATAATGCACTGCATCTTGGATTATTCGTGATGTTGACTTGTGGCCCCTGCCCCTCGGTTGGCGGCACTAATCTTGACTATTCACGCCACGCCTCTCAACATTTCTTCCTCGACCTGGAACACCTCTTGTTGAAGAACCAAAATCGGAGGTAGGGTGAGCCATGATACCTCTAGACAAACCTGTGGTGGAATATAAAACCTTGAAACAATCAATCCAGACCTTGAGCGTAAAGCAGCGAGGCAGCGTGAGGTCCCAACAATAACACTGACAATGAATACTTGGTAAATTGATACAATATACAGGTATTGGACACTGAATGTTAGGCTTTTAACCCAACAATTGCAATGAAAATGAGATGGGTTTGTCGTCCAAGGCAAGGAACAACATACCCCGGCTCCTCGAGCCCGCTTAAGACCAGACAGATAAAATAAGAGGAACCAGATGCAGGAGACCTTGAATCTTCCACGCTTTCATAGACATCAAATGGAGTATATAATGAACATAGAGAACCAAACATGTGGCATATGGAAAACTCCATGCTAAAGAGATACAATACATTCCCATGCGAGATACTAAAATTCCAAAGAGAACAAAGACAATTATATAGAATGCAGACAATTCATAACAAAACCCAACGAGATTTTCCCATAATTCTTGACAAGTATTCCAATTGCTTGAAAAACCGATATTATGAAAACTTTCCCATCGAATTGACACAGGCGTGAAGGTCGCCGAGAGCAAGCAATGAAAAGGACGAACAGAAATAACATACTTGGTTTCTTTGGACATGACATTAAGGTAACCGACAACACTAGAGTAATCAACCGACAAAGCCTCCCTCTCAAACAATTACGAGCGACCCAAGAACACTATACCAATATTAGAATCTAGAACCAGAAAACAGAGACCTGGGAATGAGGAAAGGAAGACCCTTCACCGCCTCAACAAGGTGTTGCTTTGGCTAGTCCTATCAGCATTAACTGCATGCATGCGCACTGCCACGCTTTCCTTTCCAAATGTGCGAGGGCTATGGTTAAGTTGACCTCTGATCCTTCCATCCTTAAGTTTACACATGACCCAGATCCCTATGGGATCGATCTTATAGTGCACACCCCAATTGGGGAGCCACATTCTCCTCTTTTGATCTCTAAAGTGAGACCATAATTTAATTTGTTTATATTATTAAAATTGTTGATAAAATATTAGATTTTTTTTTTTTTTTAATAATTCTTATTGAAAGCCTATATGAAAATTTGGAAAACTTTCATCTTGTTTTGATCGACAATATTTCATTTGTCTATCCTCCTTACCAACCCCAATAGAGGAGAACAAGGGGTTTTTCAATTAGATCTAATTGGATTTGAGGGCAAAAAAACAAGATATGGAACTAAAAAAGTGATTACCAACCCATAAGCTCTCTTGAGAATGAAAAAAATGCTAAGAATAACTCCCCACTGAAACCTTGCTCATAACATTTATTTAAATAGCTTTTTTGAGGATGAAAAAATTGCTAAAAATAACTCCCACTAAACCTTGCGATGAACATTTATTTAAATTGACTAATTAAATTGGTTTGTTTTATTAAAATTAATAACAAAATATTAGAATGTTTTATTATTTTTTTTATTCTAACACGAAGAGAATTGAAAAAACAAATAAATAATAATTCATGAAAAACAATATAATTTTTTAGAAATTAAATTTTTTGAAACAAATTTATATTTAAAAATTAGAAAATATTCAACTTTTGTTTGTTGATTAAGATTGGAGCATTCCATCTTCTAGGTGAAGAAGTTTTGGATTTTTGGGATCCATGCAAGTAGTTAATAATGTCTTATACTATTTTGGCATTTATATATTTTATAATTTTTTTTGTTTAATATATCAAGAGATATGTGATTATATCTCAATAACATATAGATAAATATAATTTCATTTTTTATATAATAAAAGATAACAACAATATCATACTACATGATGAAAGTGGATAATTTTATTTTATTAAATTACAACTTCTAACATAACATTAGACATTATTATCTTATACAGTGATGGATTTAAACACTAGCATTACATCAACATTCTCTTTTGACTACGAATTTCTGTATTATCAACAAATTTTGAAGTTCACAAATTGTGCTCGTTATGGATTTGGTGAAATATATGTGTTGCTTGCAACTTTGTGGAACAATACTCCAAAATAAATAACACCACCATCAATAAGATCTGGAAGGTAGTGATATCAAAGATCAATGTGTTTGGTTTTGGAGTGAAATATTGAATTATATGCACGTTGAATTGAGCAATTTAGTTTTATTGAGATGCATAAGAAATAGTTTTTTGCTATTGAATACATGCTTAGAGAAATTTCTATTAAATTCAATTTTAGTGTCGGATTTGGGGGCCTGCTCGAAGGAAGGGTTAGCAGACCCTAGGTCGGAGGATATTAACATGGAGATAACGCCTGCTCTTGGACTGCCGGTTTCGGGGTCGCCGCCACAAGAACGGTTCGAGGATGCTGAGGTTTCTTCTCAGGCTCCTGGTGGGATGTCTTCTCCGGCTGCACATCCTTCAGGGATTGCAACAGGGAAGCGGAAACAGACGAATTATCTAGAGAAGGCCTTAGAAGGCCTTCAGCTGGATTAAGGGCTTTGGTCTATTGAAAAGATCTTAAATGGCGCACATTATCATAACTATCATCGTATTTCATCGTCCCTTGTGGACGACGGGGGTAGCACATAATTAACTCCTATTTTCTCTCTCTTTGTTTATATACCATGTTTCCAGGTTTTGAATCTGATGCTGCAACCAATATGGCTGAAAACTGCCTTTTTATTATACTGTTTTTGATACATCATTTTTTCAGGTTTTGAATCTGATGCTGCAACCAATATCGCTGAAAACTGCCTTTTTGTTACACTATTTCTGAGTATAGCTACTCTGATCTTTTTAACCCTCTTTTAGAGGGCCGCAGGGGCGTTTGATGATGCAATGTATGTATATATTTTTCCTGGACAGTTAGGTATTTTTCTTTTTGGCCACTGTTGGCATTGGCACATATCATCTTGGGCGTTTGATGATGCAATGCATGTAAAAAAAATAAAATCTCAATAGGGAGGGTTGTGTTCTATTATGTCCTTTGTCACCAGTTCATGCCATTTGTGACAAACCATTTACCCCAAAAAATCTGCAGAGAGCTGAATTCTCAGTGGCTGAGTGCGAGTTTATTTGGGATCGAATAAGACCATTCAAAATCTTTTCCCGAGGCACCGAAGCCCGTAATAAGCCAGATTTCTAGAGATTTTGAGCGTGGGATTGAGTCAAATCAGGCCGCTTCTAAGCAACCTCATCTCCTGAAATGTCGAGGGTTTGAACAGATTAGATATTATTCGTCAGACAGAGGCAGCAGATAGCAGGCAGAGTTCCCCGAACAGGGAGCAGATATCAACAGCAGAGCAACAGTGAGGAGCAAGGCAAATTACTGAAACAGAATAGATAGCCTGAGGATGCACGTCAATTGTTTGACGGAATCTGCCCACTAAATTTACGGAATCTGCCCACTAAATTTGACAGTGACTCTAATACCAAAATGGCGGTAGATGGACAGTGACTCTCATACCAAGATGGCGGTAGATGGGTTTTCTCCATATCTTTTGATGAATTTTACTGCTGAAGAACAGACAGAGACAAAAGAATAGGTTCCAAATCCAGGAATTGGATTCATGCAATAAAACGAATTGTGCCAAGATGACACGTTTAGCATTGTTGAATTATCAGCTGTAAAAAACCAGCGAGAGCAAGTGGTAGTCAGTGCGGAGTCCAATTTCTTATTTTGGACAGCTTTGGTAAAACAAATGTAGCGGAAAATGGAATTTCTCAAAACTAAAAACAAGCAGCTCCATTCAGAAACACACACCTTTTTTGCCAGAGTTTCAGAGGTGGAGGGGGGTAATTTATCTCTTAAGAATATGTTACATGAAACTAAAGAGTAGGAAATTTTCCATCTTCCAAATGGTGCAGTGCATGCAGAAATTCTTGACCTTAAAAGCAAGCAAGAAGAAATCCGATCCCAACAAGCCATCTTCAAACAAGAAATGGAGACACATCAATGCTTGGGTACAGGTGGTTCGAGGGAAGGATAAAACTCCTACCCCTCTTGCAACAATTGAGGAGGTGATGCAAGCAAAACTTGGGGAAGAACGCAACAAACGAGCAAGAGAATTGAATCTCAAGGTGAAAGGTCTCCCCTTAACCCCACCCCTCTTTGGATCCTATGGAAGTGGGAACTAGGTTCCTTTGGGATACCTTTAGCCTCCTCGATATAGCTTTGGACAGAGCTTGGTTGGGCTACGACTCCACTCTCTTCCTCAGGTTTTAGACTGCATCTGATCGACTCTGCGCCCTTAGGGCTAAGTGGAAGTTGTTTTCTCTTCCCAACAGGATTTTCTTGGACGAGGACCTCACTCAAGCACAGGTTGTGGAACTTAAACAATTCAGAGAACAAGTTATGGCAGTACGACAGGCAGGGAAATGGGTGATTATCAGGAATCTTTGGGTAGTCATTCGGACTCTTTCCCACTTGGGTGGAAACCCCGAACTGGAGGTTCCAAATGACGGGCCCGCTTGGGGAGGCGACAAGGTACAGACATTTCTATCCGTTGTTGGAATGGCAATGGATCTTTCTGGTCATCGTCGAGACTCTTGTATGATGCTCTCGAATCAACGGACATCCTCTTCGTGACTGAGATTCATGCGAGCCTTGTCCGACCCCTCCCAGATATTACAGGTTACCATTGGATCTCAGTTTGCAGGCAGGAAACGAGGAGCTCAAGAAGGGTCAGAGGATCAGGTGGAGTTGCTTGTTTGGATAGTGACTCACTCTGGAACATGGTATCTTTGGTAGCTGAAGATGAGCTTGCCAGGTTTATGTGGATTCAGATTAGCGTCGGAGTGTCTCCTCCGAGGAACATCTACATTGTAGTTTGTTACTTCCCCCCAGCCTCTTCGCCATTTGTTGTCCATAATGTCTCAAATGGAGATCCCTTTATAGATTTGTACACCGACATCACCCAGTACTGTGCTGTTAGGAAGTCATCCTCCTAGGTGACTTCAATGCTCGCACTAGAGATCTCCAGATCCCTCTCCACGACAGATCAGAGGATTTATTTTATACCCAGGGGATAGATCCAGATTCAGTAGGGCTTCACCGGATGTCAGATGATACTTTAGGGCCAATTACAGTTTATGGTAAACATCTATTGTAGTTGGGGGAATATCAAGAGTTGTTGATTCTAAATTGTCTCCCCTGTTTCCTAGACTCTCGCTTTTTCACATGCCGACCATATGGCAGGGGTGCGAGTGTAGTTGATCATGTACTCGCTAGCCATAACTTGCTCCCTTTTATTTTCGCCATTTCTCAGTCTCCCCCATCCCCCTTGTTGATCATGCACTTCTTTCCTTCTCTCTCTGGTTTGACCCTCCCCTTGCACCCCATCTCTCCCCTCGGGGCCCACCTCGAATTACCTTCCGATTTGACAAAGGAGATCTTGACATTTTCTCCTCTACCCTATGCAAGATGCTCCCATCAAAAACCCAATTCTCCTTGCTAGATTCCGCTTCCACTAAATTCACCTGTCTTTCAACTGCCATTTGGGAAGTAGCACTCAAATCCTTCCCCCACTCCACTCGTTCCACTTCCGTCTCCCCTAAAGTTGGATCTTGCCCCATGAACAAATGGTATGATGAGGAATGCAAGACTCTACATTGATAAATTCGATATGCTTTCACCCACTCTCAACCCTTCTACGTCGAACTCAAAGCTTTTTATCGTCGTCTCCTTCATCACAAGAAACGACTGTCTCCCATAGAAGACGAGAACTTTTTGCTCTCCTTGCTCACTCCCCTAAACAATTATGGTGTACCATCCTTCACGGACGCTCCCCTCTTCCACCCGACCTTGACCCTACATCCATGTTCTCTCACACTTCCAACCTTCATGATATTCCTGGGTAGGCCCAAATTAATGTTACCTCTCCACCCTCTTCCTGTTATCTATTCTCAGACAGAGATATTAGAGAGGCCATTTGGGTGATGAACAACAACAAAGCAACAGATGAGGAAGGCTACCAAGCAGAGTTCTTTAAGCATGGTTTCTGTGCTTTGGTTAGTTACTTGGTTGATCTCTTCAACCATGTAGTCCGTGAAGGTTTTGGGCACACCACATCATCCATTTGATCCACAAATTAGGTTCCATCTCAAATCCTAATAACTATAGAACGATCATGGTGGGTCACACGTTTTTGAAGTTGTATGCTACTGTTCTACATAGGAAGCTCTCCAGTGACCTTGAGTGGAGACAACTCAGAGCTAGGGGACAGATAGGTTTTCGACCAGATCATCAGAGCATTGACCACATCTTCACCCTTCGCGCCGTTATTGAGGAGGCACGACACCGCTCTTCGAAAGTCTATTGTTGTTTCGTAGATTTTCGGAAAGCTTTTGACTCTGTTCCAAGGGAGGCCTTGCTCTAAAGATTTAGAGATATTGGCAACTCTGCAACCGTATTGACCGCTATTATGCGCCTACTATACGAGTCTGTTCTTGGTCCTCTTCAGGCAGCGTATGGGATGTCTGATTTCATTCGAAACACTATTGGGGCTAAACAGGTTTGTCCACTGTCCCCTACCTTGTTTGAGATCTATATTGATGAGTTGGATGCATTTCTACACGAGCATATCCAGGACACTGATGGCTGCCTTCTTCACCAGGTTCTGATATCTATTCTATTCTTTGCTGACGACGTGGTCCTCCTCTCCTCATCCCCAGAAGGATTACAAAGGCAGCTGGATGCCTTAGCTCTGTTTTGTGACCATCGACAGTTGATGTCAACCTGGGTAACACCAAGGTTATGATTTTCAATGGGGTGAAGAAAACCTCAGATCTTCACTTTCTATTCAGAGGGGACGAGATTGAGATCACTAGCACGTATACTTACTTGGGGGTGCAATTCTCAGGTCCTTGCTTCAATTTGCGACCAACGCTTCAACGTCATATCAACAAAGGATATGGATCCTTAGCCCTTCTCGAGAGACAATGCTTTCGACATCACTTCCAGGACATCTCGTCCAAGATGAGCCTCATGGACACCTTGATTCGTCCCACTGTTCTATATGGCTTAGAGATTTGGGGACCGTCTTTACTTGAGTCAGACTGGACTTCAGCTAAGAGAGTCCAGATTCTTCTTCTTTGCCGCATCATTATGTGCAAACTGACAATGTGGTAGCAAATCATCCTTGCAGAGTTTGGAGCTCAGCCCTTTCGGCTTGAGATAGTCTTTAGATTGGTTTCATTCTTGCTTTGTGTCCAAGGCTTGGCAGACTCTATAAAGAGTAGGGACCATTATCCTTACTTGGCATATTCCTCTTTTGAGACTATTGCCCATTCTACTCCCTCAGGCCGAGTCAAATGTTGGTTTACAAGAGTTTCAAACCTCTTAGAGTCAGTGGAAATTCAGTTAGATTGTCTCCCTCCTTTCCGATATTCCTTAGATGCTCCTGGTCACCTTTTACCTACTAGACAGGAGCTAAACAAGATCATGAGGGAGGACATCTACAGGGAGTTCGTCCAGGTCACCTGGGTCAATCCTTCAGGAGGGTTGCGCCCAAAGATGGCCTTCTATGCTGAGCACTTCTTGGAGTTGAGAGATAGGCGCATTGTTCGACCTTAGTATACGTTTTACCATTGGATGCGTGCTTTTCGCATTCCTCTAGGCCAGTTTAGAGTAGGTTCTCATAGATTTCGGGTAAAGACAGACCACCAGGTGGATAGACTAGACAGACTCTGTCAGGTATGTCATTTACAGAAAGTGGAGACGGAGGTGCACTTCATCTTTGGATGCTCTGTCTACTATGAGATCAGAGGAAGCTTTCATTGCTTGTTTAGAGATTCTCGGATCCTCGCTGACTTTTTCAGTTTCCCCAATCAGAGATGTTTGGCCCTATATATGCAGGAGGCTCTTAGGTTCCGAGCGCATATTCTTCAGCCTCCCATTAGACCAGACCCCACACAGAGGATAACGATATTTTTCAGGGTATTACCTTCAGACAGGGGCACCAAGAGATCGATTGACACTGGTACGTATCCAGACTCCAGATCAGTGAGGATCCGTAAGACTTCAGCCTGCCACACGAGATCTCAACAACAGTTTTGTCTCAGATTCGTTTATGGGAGACATACTAGGTCCTTCAGCATTCAACAGCGTGTGAACCCCCCATGATATGATTTAGTGGACAGTCTACACTTGCCATTGGCTCTTTATTAGGCTAACAAACTTTGTTAAGTTTCTTTAGTGTTACTCATTCAGCCTCGGATGTTAGGAGAGATGGGTATGATCCTCAGACCTATTAGCTCTTGGATCTTTTCCACTAGGGCTAGATGTTGATTTACTTCATGCATTGTACTTTTTGTAGGAAACTATTTAGTTCTCTCGCTTTGTATATACATCAATGTACTCAAGAGTCCTTTGACCTACTTTGTGGTCATTAGTTGGACATAAATATAATTATCTTGTCCTATCCTTAGACAGTTTGGTATTTTGATTTTTTGCCACCGTTTGGGATGGGGGGATAGAGACAGATTCATCTTGAATATAAAGAGATATTTATTCAAATGTGTATATATAAAATGTGATTTTCTTTAAAATGAAATACAGCGTCTTCTTTGGAAAAAAATAAAACAAAATCTTCTTGACCTTAAAAAGTTCACACGCTTTTAGAAGCAGAAGGACCCCAATAGATGACGATCAGGTAAGTTTTAGAAGAGGGGGTTTCTATGTAGGTTTGCATTTAGATTGCGATGGGCGTTCAAGTTCGTTTTAGATTTTGTTTATGGAATGAAATGGCTGAAATTAACCGGCCGTAATATATACCACTGATGTTTGCAGTGATGATTGGTGATCCCAGCTCACTCTGAGGCGGTTACGTGCCCAGGAATTCAATATTCACTCTATGTCTGAGCCCATCATACTCAACATGTTAGTTTGGATTTCTGTTTGTGTTATTTATAGATATGAGCACTCTTTTTCTTACTTATATTTCTTCCATTTTGATTTCAGATATTTGGCCGGTTGGGTTGTTGAAATTTGTTTTATTTTCGCCAGAAAAACAATCTATCGGATAGAAGGGATTGTTTTCTGGATTTCTAAGGATGTGCTTGTATTATTACCATGCTAATACTGATCTTATGATGAGATTTTTGACCTTAAATTCACTTCCACTTCTTGACGGCAAAGGGATCAATTACTTCCAAGTCCCGCATGTTTCGAAGGTGGACTTGAAGATTCAGAAGTGTAATCGAAACGATGAGTTGTAGAGATTGACCTAGATATGGGGACAAATATTAGAACCAGGGTTTTAGGAAGGAAGAAAGTAGCCCCACTTCAAAACCTTGAGCCATTTTCCAAGAGTTGAGCCTTCTTAAAAGTTCTCGGAGTGAGCAATGAAAAACCCATCTGCACACCACAAAGTTTTGGGCAATTTGGTCAGGAGTGTGAAGATATCTAGGCCGTGAGCCACTGAAAGCTACAATTTGGGATTTGCATGGGTTCAACAAGGAGAAATAGAACAAGAAAACAATTTGACACTTGAAAATAGAACAAGAGAATAATTTGGGACTAGCATCGCATATAAGAGCAAAATAGTGTATGATTGGTATCTATCATGTTGAGATGGTTTTGCATGCTCTGATTTTAGACACGCTTTCCTATTTACAGGATGGTGGCAATACTTTTTGAATGTGATGCAAGGCAATACTTTTTGAATGTGATGCAAGAATTGGATTATATGGCTTATGATAAATAATGTGTGCTTTGATACAAGATTTCAATGTTCAATGATATGTTTCATTAACATACTTGGTACTTTTCCTTTTGCACCGTCATTTACAGGTTATGGATTAACTTAGTGATTAGTGAAGCCCCTTTCGGTTGAGTGGTTAGCGATAAAAACAGGGATGGCCAAATTTTCCCCAATTTTATTTTGTTGAGCTTCATGCAACAATGTGCCACAAGCCCCCAACTATCAGCCTTCAAACACTCCCCTTTTAATGCCCTTGTTCTTGACTAGTCTGTTTAGGTTGTGGGCGGCTATGTCTTCAATCTCTTCACTTGTTACTCTCATCCTTCAAACATTCCCTGGTCAGTGACCCTATTTTCCACTCATCTGTTCAAGTTGTTGGCAGAGCCTCATGTCTTCGAGCTCTTCACTCGTTACTGTTGCATGGAAGCATCATCTGCTTTGAATTGTACTGCAATAACACCGTCACTGCCACTGCTCGATAACATAAATACAATTAATCCATAGCCATTGTTAGACTAGGTATACTATAGTCATGTTCAATATATTCACTCATTAATGGGATTGTCCAAGCTAAGTACAAAGAAATAGACAAGCAACTTACATGAAAATTCTAGTACATTACAACTTTTAACATCTATGAGGTGTAGACCAGTTGGTTTGTGTGGGGTTTAGCCACACCAGGGCTTAAGTTTCAAACCTCATGGCGAGGGGTTGAGGATGGAAACCATCTTTGGGGGAATTAAATCATTGCAAGGGGTGTCCAAGCTTGGTCGAGCTTTGCACAATCCCAGTGATAATATCTCACTGATGGGCAGATTGTTCTTCTATCCAACACTAGGGTTGGCCCTGGGCTAAGTTCTACCTAGTTGTGGAAACAAATATAAAAACTTTTAACATATGACTCAATTAATAAATATGTGATGACAATTCATACCATTAAGTTTATTTTTGGCAAGTCATAGTAAAATAAATTAAGAATTACTGCCAATGGAGTTGTTAGCCTCTGGATTTTTACGATTTTTTATGCATGTTGGCACGAAAATGACAACAGGATAAAGACCTTGGGATTGGGCACAAGGGGCCAACAAGGCTTTGTTGTAGTCTAGAGCAACACTATCATTTTCACCTTACCCGTAGAGGGTAAGGAGTCTCACCCGAGGCGTGCCGCCACTGAAGTTAGATGGGGTAGAATGAGGCACCAAGGGAATCACAACAAGCATACGATATTGACTCGTAACAATCAATCATCCACATTAATACAACCATACTGTTCTACTCATATCATCTTAGGAAACCATACATCGTATAGAGATACATTCAAAATTTTTAAAGAACCAACACAAAACTCAAGAACACGTTGTTGATCTAAAATGTCTCTTTCATTAAGCTTAACGTAAGGAAATACATAAGGAATTACAAGAGGCTCGAAGCTTGATCATCAAGGACATAAGTAACATAACCCATAAGAACAGACATAGATAGGACGAGGAGCAGTTCATGCCTTTCCGCAACTCTTGTAGGTTCCACCGATCCTTGTCTTGCTCGTCTGATCAACAACCAACCATTTCTCGCCCTCCCTTCTGCCTTTTATCCTTTGCTCTGCACTCAGATTGTCAGTTGCGCTTATCTTCCGCTCGACTGAGTTTATCGTTGGCTGCCTTTGTTCTCCCCTTGCTCGAATTCTCTTTCTCTTCTCCGCCACCTTCTCGCAATTGTTGGTTCACTTTGGTTTTTGTTCCCGCCCTCGGCTGTTAGCTCCGCAACCCCAACGGTCGTCCCTGCCACCTGTCCCGAGCCCTTTGTCCACAAAAACTTAAAACGAAGGCCCCAACAAGTCCCAACCATAGTTCATTAACTCGTCCTCGAGTCAATCTACCTTGGGTGCAATCTGCATGGTTGCTGTCAGCACTGTTGATGTTTCTGCCGGTGCCTCTACTGTTTCTGCTTCCTGCTGTGCCGGTCTTGCTTCTTGTGGCACTATTATTGCTTCTTGCTGGCCTTCTTTTCCATATGAAGGCCCCAACTCCGGTACCGCAACAATAGTGTCCTGGCGGAATCAAGTGTACTCATTGAGGGCTGCTTGCCAGGTGCCAGTAATTGTGTCGGATTTCTTGAGGAATTCTGCAGCTGTGGTGGAAGTTCGCTGGTCAGGGAGGTTGTTCAGCAGGGTGCTCCACTGCTCCTCCATTTCATCACAAAGTTTGCGCAAAGCATTGACATGGGAATCGACCGTCGGCCTCAGATCCTAGATCTTCTTCTTAGTCTTTGCCGACTCATCCTCAATCTGTTGAACCTAGGCTTCCAGAGAGACGACATCTGTGTCGATCCTCTTTAGCTGGTCTTTGTCTTTGCAGTTCCGGCTATTAGCGAGGAGCTATTGAATTCGTTGTCGAAGTGGGTATACCGATTGATTTTTCATGGTCAAGCTGCTTGACCAGTCATGGACTTGATCCATTAGAATGTACCCCTTTGTCCAGGGCGTCAGTGATAGAGGCTTTCAAGGCTGCAACAATATTGAGTTTTTGCTCGATCTCAACAATGTAGCTAGTGGACAAATTGAGCAGAGCTGTTCTCACAGCATTGATGCCTTGCTTCAGTTCCCTGTTGGTAGAGATCAGCCCAGTGCATGCAACTTGAATATGGCCGCAACATTTGACTAGCGTGCACGCAGAAAAGTCCTTTGGGGCTTCAATAACTACCTCGGAAATGGTAGGCCAAAGAGATTGAAACCATGGTGTTACGTGGTCAACCTGTGTATGCAACTGTTGATTGATCTGACAACGCTGTTCTCTCTCGGCTGTGAGAGTGGTGATTTGCTGCTTCTGCTACTCATGTTCGGCAACAAGTTCATTGTGAATCTTCTCTGCCCGCTGTGCTGCTTGCTGAATGAATCCAAACAATTGTGCAGAGGATAAATTCTGAAGATTATCTTGCTGCATAGTGGATGGGTGCGGGAATCTGCTTTGCAATGGTTGGCCACTAGCAACAGACTTATCAGAGTGGCGTGGGGCGAGGTTGCTTGCTGCGAAGGGTCTACAAATTGAGGTGTTGGAGGAATAATAAATGGGTCAGGAACAATATAAAATTTAAAGGAAATGGAGCGCCAAACGATTCAATAACTATAACCAATGGTCGTGAGGCGACAGGAACTTAGCCTGATAGTGGGCTTGACCCCAGTTGAAGTGATATCATGGACGTGGTGTTGCTTTCTCCCTCAGGGAGCGTCATGGCCAACTGAATGGCTGAGTCGACCTCCATATCTTCAATGCCTATTCAAGTGCTGGAGGGAATGGGATTTGACAGTGTTGCAGAGGTTGAGGCCATATGTGGGGATGGATCCTGCGAGTAGGGTGAAACATTAGACATGGAGGGTGGGGTTTCTTCGACAATCGAAGAGGACAAGGCAACCTGGAGTCCCTTGTGGTGAGGTCAACTATAGAGACGATGGGGGGCTTGGTGCTTTTTGGCTGCATGGGCTTAGGAATTGTTGGCTTGGATTGTGAATGGGACGCTACATGTGGGATAACAACAATTAGGAGTGTAGTGATTATCGGATTATGCTGCGAAAAGCCTTGCAACTCAACAAAGTCAGAGGCCTCACTTGATGAACTAGTTAAGCTCAAAATGGTCTGCTTGATGGAACTCATATTTTTCTTCATTTGGGTGATGATTGACTACAATTCTTGCTCCGCCGTCTACTTCCTGGTGTCCAAGCGTGCATCTGCTGTCAGTGGTTGCAATACCATTCCCCCGGACAAGTATATGCATCTTCCTTCTCTTATTTCGCAGGCAATTCTTGGCCATGACCCAACTTTTGTGTGGAATTCTTCAACTGTTAATGTGTACTTTTGTGCCCACATTTGGAAAGTGACTCGCTGGACACAGTGTGGCCTGAGGAAAGTGTTCTCGCGCGTCACCTCAAACCAGATTACCTCTATGTATTCATCGAGCAAAGCCGTGGGAATCCTTTTGATGCCCCTTATGACCCCTAGCATTTTAACATACCACTCACTAAAGGACGCTTCATTGATTTCTTCACTGCTGGGGTCCCCTGACGTTCGCCATGGCGTGTACCTGAGAGTGTAGGGTTGGTCCTCGGAGATCTACGCCAAGTCCCTTCCTAGCGGAGGGCACCACTTCCACATTGTTAAGGTCATGATCAGATAGCCGAAAATAAGATTAGTGCTTCTTTTTGTACACATCCTTGATGCCTTGAACAATTCATTCAGTATGAATGCAGACCAATTTAGCGGTTCACCTTCTACGGAGTGCTCCGCAATTGAGATGGTGTCCAGAGTGCATTCATTTCTTGAAAAGTGCTGCATCACTTTCTCGACGATGATATAGCAAGAAAATATAATGTGTTTTTGGTTGAATAAGTCGATCTTTACTCCCTTCCCGCCACGCTTGGTGTTGTATTTGCTATAATAGTCGTTATCTCCTTTTCTCTTTTCGAAGCTGTTTGAAATGCCGTTGACATTGCATTCCCTATGGCCGATAACCTTGTAAGCCGTTGAATATCATCTACATGAATTGGGTATTCTCTGTCTAGCCAAAGCAACCCCCCGTTTACTGATTAAAAGTTTCGTGCATTGCATCGCCAAAGTCATGCCGAACATGGACAAACTTCTCAAGTTTATCAACGTTGATCGCTGAATTCCCTTGAATGCCACCTTGGCTTTGGTCACCTTTGTTCCATCTTCCTTTGTAATTGTCTCTGTGTACACTTCCTGCTTCAATGCCGAGAATTGGAAACAATCTAACAGGTCATTGTCTACAAGCGTGGCCTTGTCATATTTTCCATATAACGGCTCTGTGGCTGTAATTCTTTCATCCACCCCATCTTTAGGAACTGAAATTATCGACTTCGTCATCTTGTAGCGTCGCTGATAAAATAGAAGCAGTAGAGGCTGACAACGAATGCTTGGGTGACAATGTTGAGGATCAGACTGTGACTCAAATGATTCTACCACATGAACTTGAAACTCTAAGAACTTCGGCATATCCGTGCAGATTAAGTAGACCATCGTCAACACAACATTTTTGACTAGACTTGCTAACTAATTACTACAACAACTTTCCCTATGCAGACTCGAACGTGTTAATCTGTCGTTGGCTAATTTGTCCCTAACTTGACTGACGTATTTCGGGAAAAGACAAGGTGGAGCGGATGGGTAATAATGTTAGCGTAATGACAGAAGTTTAGGAGTTAATTATTTCTATAACAGGAAAGATCCTATGGAAATTTGGCCTTACAACAATATTATTGCCTAATTATTACGGAAAAGACACTTGGTATGTGTGAATGACCTCACCCCTGACCACAATCAATTGTGGTGTGGTGACATGGAAGTCGCAACTAAAATTGATACCCTGGGTTTGTTTTATTCAAAATAAACTAACTGATGCATTTACTGACTGACTCCTACTGACTTTTCCTAACCCTACCTACAGTCTCTGTGTAGAGACTTCATCAATGTTGAACATGAATGTTTGGTTGGAGGAAGGGTTTCAGGCGTGCGCCATTCACCCAACCGGGTAGCAGTATCCCATCCAGCTGCGCGAGCTTCACCGCTCCAGACTCCTTGATCTCTGCAACTATGAACGACCTTAACCAATGCGTCTGTAGCTTGGCCAGAAACTTTTGGAACTTGCTGTCATATAACAAACCCTGTCCCCCGACTGTGAAGGATTTCTTCTTGATGTGTTTGCCATTCCATGCCTTTTACCTTCGTTTCTCGATTGATTGGTGGAAGTCTGCTAAGAACCCGACTTCGTCCAGTTTCAATAGTTCCTCTAGTTGCTTTTGTAGCAACTCATCTTCTGTCATCCTTGTGGCCTAGGTGATGAAGATGCTAGGCATTACGAACTCTGCAGGCACAATGACTTCTTGACCATATACCAATTAGAATGACGTCTTCTTGTGTAATCTCTTCATTGTTGTGCGTCCAGAGAATGGTTGGCACTCTTTCGTCCCAATCATCTCGATTTTTCCAACACACCTTGGTTAAGCCCTTCTCAAGTATATTGTTAAATGCCTCTACTGTTCCATTACCCTATGGATGATATGGACTGCTCTTGTGGTGTTAGATCAAGAAGTTATGCAACAAAGAAGCGACCATTTCATTAATGAAGTGAGTTCCTTGGTTGCTTGTCAGACTTCTTGGACAACCAAACCTTGAGATGATATTTTCAAAAATGAACTTTGTGGTTGTCTGTTGCAAAGTCTTTCACTGGTGCCACCTTATTCCATCTCTTGAGATACTCGGTTGTCGTGATGATGTACTTGGCCTGAGTGTGACGTGCCGACGTATTGATTGTACTGATGAAATCAATTGCCCACTTTTCAAATATCTACAAGGCGCGTATTGGTTGTAGCGGGAGTTCATCGCGATGCAACGGTTTCCAAACCCTTTGGCACACATCGCATCCTTTAGCTTACTCCTTAGCGTCCTTGTATACTGTTGTCCACCATAGCCCCGCCTGCAAAAATTTGCTCGCGGTCGCCTTCCCCCCTACGTGGCCGCTTGTGACTACGAAGTGACATTCCCATAGAACTTCTTGATGCTCATGCTGGAGGACACATCGCCGCAACATCTGATCCAACCCCAACTTGTACAAATGTCCTGCGACAAGCTGATAGTCCGTTGTTTGCACGACCATGCATCTTCTTTGTGTCATTGTGTACTCCTCTGGACATTTTTCTGTGGCCAGGAATGATGCGATCTCTTCTAAGTAATCAGGTAGTGCTTCCACCCTAAATAAATCAACATGAGGTAGTTGGTCGTCCATGGAGCCCTCACTTTCCCTCGTTTCCAATCTAGGCAGGTGATCAAGGCCGACGTTCAATCGACCTGGTTTGATGATTACCTCGAATGTGAACTCCTAGAACAATAGAAACCATCTGCACATCCTACCTTCTAATACTAGCTTGTTGACTAGGTATTTCAATGCTGAATGATCTATGAAGAACTTGAACGAGCCCCCAAGAAAGTAGTGCCTAAAATTTGGTAAGGAATACACCATGGCTAATGCGTCTCTCTTGGTCGTGGTGTAGTTTTTCTCTGCAGTGGAAAACTTCTTGTTCACAAAGTAGATGGGATGGTCCAAGTTTCCTTCTCCCGGTTGCGCCAACACTGCCCCTAGAGCGATTCCCTATGCATTGATATGCAATTTTAACTACTTATTCCAATCAAGATATACTAAAATTGGAGCACTTACCAGCCTCTCCTTTAGTGTATTTAATGCAGCTTGACAGTCCTTCGACCATGTGAATGTTTCCACTTTCTTGAGCAACTTTTCCATTGGGGCAGTGATGGAAGCGTAGTTAATGATGAATCTGCGATAGTACCTTCTGTGGCCCAACGTCAATCACAACTGCTTCACATTTGCTGGTGGGTCCATGTTTATAATTGACGCAACCATGGGAGGGTCCACGCAAACTCCATCCTTGCATACAATGTGGCCTAGCAATGTGTTGAATGGCACTGCGAATATATACTTCTTCAGGTTCAAGAAGATCTATAATTTTCGGCAACGATCAAATATTGCCCTGAGTAGGGTGGCATGCTTCTTCAATAGGCTATATACTTACCAATCATCCATGTATAACACCAGGAATCTGTGAATGTAATCTTTGAATGCGACGATGACAATCCGAGAGAATACGACAAACGCATTTTTGAGGAAAAATGGCATCACGTGGTAAGCATACGACCCCCACTTTGTCGTGAAAGTGGTCTTCCTCTTGTCCTCTTCGGCTATTATGATCTGATGGTACCCTGAAAACCCGTCTATGAAGGAGTATGCTTCATTCCCCGCAACATTGTCTAGGACCTCATCGCTGAAAGGTGTGGGGAATGGGTCATGCACGCAAGTGTTGTTAAGGCTACGATAGTCTACACATACCCTTATCTCCGTGGTATCTTTCTAATTTTCTATCACTATTGGGTTGACCCATTTTGCCTCGTCCAACGGGAAAATGAGTCCTGCTTCCAACATTTTTCCTATTTCCTTCTTGACCTTCTCCTTTACACTTAGGTTCAGCCTGTATGGTCTATGCTTCAATAGCTTGGCATCAAGTTTCAATACAATCTTCATTTCCTCGATGTCCCCCTTAATTCCTTTTAACTTTGCAACCGAAGTTGGGAACAAATCCTTGTACTCCCGTAAGAGATAAAAAATTTCCCTTCTTGTGTGCTCATCCCAGTAGTCCCTTATTGATGCCATCTTAGGTTTATCCTTTGTGCTAATGTTGTGCTTCCGCAACTTCAATGGGAGAAAGTGCAGAGCATCTGTTACAGGTCCTTCTTGGATATCCCTCTCCCCTTCAGTCTTATGAAATGTAAGGTGCCTCAACCCTTTCGGGTCCTCTGGATCACCTTCCTGTAGGCCATGGCCTCTGGGTATCCTGACTCATAAAAGTACTGTAGGAGCCTCTCATCGATGCATCCTTCCCACAATTGGCCTGAGGTGAAGAGGATCCTTTTAATGGCATACAAAGCCTCGGTCAGTGGTCTATCACTATCGTTAAACGAGAAATTGCTACTGAATTGTTCAGTCAAGGCGTCCTAATCCCCCGTTTGTCTTTGTACCTCTTCTTGTATGTACCACGCTTGAGGGAGTGTGCCTAAAGTGTTTATGAACATGTGTACCCATAGTTCCTTCAAATCTCTTTCTTTGTTCCATTTGTCTGTGTAATTGTCTAGGTGTTGTCGGGGATCTCAGTTCTCCTTGTATTTTGCGATCTCTTACAGGCGATCCCCCGCTTGCTTGAATCTTTCTCTCATGGCCTTCTTGATCTTTCCCCAGTCTTAGAGGTTGTTGCGGTGGACTCCCCCACCAGTGTGCTGGGGTCGCTTGTAGTGCAACATCTAGCAACGTTACTTTGTGGCTTTCCCTTACAGTTCTGTCAACCTTATTGAGAAATATATCTATTGAATCTATGCCATGGAAAGTGGGAAAATCCCTCACCTTTGTTCCAATCCAGTTGATGTCGCATATCGTAGCACTACGTCTAGTATCAACTTCGTATCCACCTTGCTTCCAAGCATCTCATGCAGCTACAGATCCAACTTCCGAGCTCTGTATACTCCAACTGACCGATCCTTCCGCTATGGGATTGATGTAATCTTGTCTCTTTCTTGCTGTCAACCGGTAGAGCTGGTCTAACATCCCTGGGTTGTTTCTGTCATCTACCGATTCTATGAATCTAGGTCCTTGGTACAGGTCTAGTGGCTGAATGATTCGTACTCCTTCCATTTCAAAGATCATCAACTCTTCCTTTAGATCAATAGTAACATATTTCTCGTAGACACAATCAATACCTAACAATGCAAGGTAAGGATCTTTGTCTCCCATGATATCGATCACTTCAAAATCCGTGTGAGTCTTCACCCCCGCCACATCTACTTCTATGTCCTTTAGTCTCCCGATCAGTGGTATGTAGTACTGGTTGGCCATTCGCAATTGGATTGGTGAGAACTTCAATTGTGGTTTTCCCATTGCCTCCCACGTCTTTCTTGGTAGGATATTGATGTCAGAACCCAGGTCTAACATAATATCTTTAATTTGAAATCCCACGACCTACGCATCAATCCTGAACTCCCTACCCGTTCTCTTCTTATTTCTCCTAACTCGCCTTGTGTGCTTCTCAGGCAAGTTTGTCGAGACATTCCCTTCTCTAGTCTCCTCCTCCAACAGGACTACTTTCAGACTTCTGTGCAACTCCCCTAGCATCAGGGTTGTATCACTGCTTTGGTGAAGCCACCCGAATGATTGTTGGATGGTTCGGGGCACCCTGGTCAGCCCCGTCTTCTTACTGCCATAGGTGACTATGTTTATGTTGGATAGTGGAGCTATCTCTGTAATCTTTGGTTCCACAGTGATCAGGTTCGTCCCCCGTTGCCTAGGCCATTCTTTCCACCTTGCGATCAACTCAAAAAAATCCTCTGTTGCGTGGGCGTTGACCTTGCATTGTGAGCACCAGGGTCTTCTTGGTAGGGGGAGTCTCGAGTGACATGTCCCTCCCGATCATAGTTATAGCAGCGCACATGTCCCCTGCCCCCTGTTCTACCTCCTCTCGTTCCTCCTCCTCCTCACCCACCTCGAGCAGTTTCGTTGATCCTGAACGTCAAATGGTCTAGTCGATCCGCTAGCACATTTAGTGCTCGACACTGGTCTGTATGGTGCGTCGTAGATGCGCATAACTCACAATAGTTATTATTCAGGACATTCGAATAATTATACAGTATCAGACATAAGAATAATTATGTAGTGTCCATAATTCACTTGACACTGGTTTGTATGGTGGGTCGTAGACATGCATAACTCACAATAGTTATTATTTAAGACATTCAAATAATTATGCAATATCCATATCCCCTACACACTTCATAGTATTTTGGTGGGTTGCGGCTTCTGAATGCACCTTGCGATCCTACTGCCGCAACCCCTGCCATAGGTGGGGCCCTCGATGGTCCCGCTGGCCCTAATGTAGTACCTGTGCCGGTCAACCTTGGGCGCTCTGTTGCGACGTGACCCTCCACCAGGAAGTTGGTACACCACATGTTCGGTCTTGTGGGACAGGATGACTGTAGATATTTCAACTTCTCTGTTAAGCTAGCGATATGGTGTTGTAGACCCAAGATAGAGGGATAATGTGACGCGGATCCCCTTGGTACTCGTGCATATATCCCTCCATAACCTCTATGCGGGTCCCCTACTCCAGGGCGTAGTGTCTCGATCTTTTGTTGTGTCAATGGCGTCTGGGTGAGGGGTAGCAACACCTTGATGAACCAATTCCTCCGATGATTTGGATCAATAGTGTAGATGATCTTATCGATTACATCTTTGAACCTCTGCATTAGCTCCCAGACAGTTTCTCCCTCCCGTTGCTTGATCTTCCACAACTCCAATAGCCCTTGCTGATCTGTCTGGGGGAGTTTGAACTCTTGTACAAAGTTCCTCTTAATCTCATCTATGGTCGGGTTCTGGTGTAAATCCGCTCATTTTATAAACCACAGTACGGCTCATTCCCTGAGAGTTGTCTGGAACTCTATCATCTTCACGTTGTTAGGTGTCTGACAAGCCCTCCATATAGTCTCACATAGGTACCAATGCTATTCTACTTCTTCATTCCCTCTGCCAAAGAATTCTAAATATCTTGTAAATGATCCCTCCATACTGGACTGCGTTCATGCTAGTAGTACAAAGCCTTGGGTTCTCCACTGTTGAGATCCTTGTAATCCCAAATTACTATTGCTATTATTTCCACTACTGTTAGCAGTACTAGTCCTATATTTAACATGCACACTATTCACTCTTATCACCTTAAGAAACTTAGCAACAAATTTACTAGGGTTATTGTAGAGTACCAGGGCAAGGTCGAGGGGAATGCTATTTGAGCCTCGGGGGTTTAGATCTTTGATTCTTTCAGATGCAAGATCCTCCACAATAAGTGTTCTCATCACAAAGCACACCTCATCCTCCATGTCTTCCTCGGGGTTGCCGTGACCATCTCCATCCGATCCCTCCCCCGCAACTGGGGAGGGAGGGCTCATATCACCCTTTTGACTTTCGGCCGTCCTTGCTGTCTCTATCCTTCTCGCCAAATTCTCCTCCATTCCGTCTCTCTCCTCTGGACTCTTCAACACCACTTCTGCTTGGTGTAGTCCCTCTGGTTTCCCTCTAATCGCTTGCATGGCTCTTTCTTGCCACTTCTCTGTTATCTGTGCCCTCCTTTGCGCTCTTACTTCCCTAGCCCTCTGTGAATCTTTTGCATTCATCCCTTTAACAACATCTTGGTCCCCCGCTTGGTAGCATTTATCCCCTTAGGTCCTTCCCCCAATACTAGGGGTTTACACTGTCATGCTTAACCTTTGGAAAGGAATCAAGCCTTCTTCCACCATTAAAACCTTAATCCAGAGAGGTATTTCTTTCAGTAGCTTCCCTCTTAGACTAGTTCAGATTACAATGTTGGCCTTTGAGAAGGATTGATATCTTTCTGTTGTGAACTCGACCACGTATCCATCCGAGGTAGTCTGCACCAAAAAATCTACCGCTCTCGTTAGATATGTGTTAAGATGTTGGAGCGCTGCGAGATCCGTGGGAATCCAGTCGCAAAGAGATACCATTTGTCCTCCCGTCTGACCCTTCATTTGTAGTCTCCACAACCAGTGGTATAGTTCCTCTGGGAACTTACACTAGAAGATCTCGTACTGATCATTTGCATCTTCTGAATACAAAATTTCGTCGTTCACTTTAGCAACAACTCGGTTTTGAAGTATGGCTTGTTGGGATATGAACCAATCCACTTGGTCGTCCCACCGGTTTTGTATCTCCTTCTTAAAAATCATTTATACCATATTATGATCCCCCCTTTTTGATTTCAGGTCCCGACAACGAAACCATTTGTTGGCATGAAAATGACAACATGGTAGAGACCCTGGGTTCAGGCACAAGGGGCCAACAAGGCTCCGTTGTAGTCTAGAGAAACGCCATCATTTTCACTTTACCTAGAGAGGGTAAGGAGTCTCACCCGAGGCATGCCACGACTTAAGTTAGATGGGGTGGAATGAGGCACCAAGGGAATCACAACAAGTAGACGATATTGACTCATAACAATTAATCATCCACATTAATCCAACTATATTTTTCTACTCATATCATCTTAGGAAACCATATAAACTATAGACATACATTCAAAAATTTTAAAAAACCAACACAAAACTCAAGGACACGTTGTTGATCCAAACTGTCTCTTTCATTAAGATTAACATAAGGAAATACATAAGCAATTACAAGAGGCTCAAACCCTGATCATCAAGGACATAAGTAACATAACCCATAGGAACAAACATAGACAGGGCAAGGAGCGGTTCACGCCTTTCCGTAACTCAGGAAGGCTCCATCGATCCCTGGCTCGCTCGTCTGATCAACGACCAACCATTTCTCGCCCTCCCTTTTGCCTTTTATCCTTTGCCCTACGCTCAGATTTCCAATTCTTCTTATCTTCCGCTTGACTGACTTTATCCTTGACTGCCTTTCCTCTCCCCTTGCTCGATTTCTCTTGTTCTTCTGCGCCACCTTCCTGCATCTGCCGGTTCACTTTTGGTTCTTGTTCCCCACTTCGCTGTGAGCTCTGCAACCCCAGTGGTCGTCCCCGCCACTTGTCCTAGACTCTTCTTTCTGCAAAAACTCAAAACGAAGGCCCCAACAATGCAGGCCCTAATCTCTCTGGAAAGTCGTAGTAAAATAAATTAAGAATCAATGCCAATGGAATTGTTAGCATCTTGATTTTTAGGCTTGTTTTTAGAGGCCCAATCTATTGCAGTTGTTGCATTTTAATAACCTCTTTATTGCGCTGAGAGGCGCTCTACAACCCAGTATGGTGTAGATCTCACGTAAAAATGTAAACCTAAACACGTAAACATTTAACATGTAAAAATGTAAACGTAAACACGTAAACATTTAACATGTAATGTTTAACATTTAACATTTAACATTTTTAATCTAATGTCAGTCTTATTTAAAAATGAATCTAATTATTATTTTGTATAAACAAAATATAAATTTAAAATTTGAAGAGGTTTATGAAGACTCAAAAAAGAGGTATGGTAAATAAATAAAAATATAAATAAACCAGAGATTT
>APFE030601561.1:61710-78489 GCA_000404065.3 Pinus taeda | reverse complement strand
GGTGAAATAGAGAGAAAAAGGAGGAGAGATGGAAGGAGATATAGATATAGATGGGGGGGAGAGGGAAGAAAATTTCTTTCACTAGATGCATTGATTTCCGTGTATATGGTGATTTCTAATCTTATTTGATTGCTTGCACTAGATGCATTAATTTTAGTGTAGATTTTCTTTCTAATGATATTTTATTACTTACACTAGATGCATTGATTTGAATGTAGATGATTTCTAATCCTATTTGATTGCTTGCACTAAATGCATTAATTTCAGTGTAGATGGGTCTTTCTAATCCTATTTAATTTCTTGCACAAGATGCATTAATTTCAATGTAGATGTTGATTTCTAATTATATTTGATTGCTTGCACTAGATGCATTGATTTCAATGTAGATGATTTCTAATCCTATTTGTTTTCTTGCACTAAATGCATTGATTTCAATGTAGATGGTGACTTCTAATCCTATTTGACTGCTTGCATTAGATGTATTGATTTTAGTGTAGATGTTGGTTTCTAATCCTATTTTTTTACTTGCATTAGATGCATTGTTTTGAGTGTAGATGTTGATTTATAATCCTATTTGATTATTTGCATTAGATGCATTGATTTCCGTGTAGATGTTGTTTTCTAATCTTATTTGATTGCTTCAATTAGATGCATTGATTTCAGTGTAGATGTTGATTTTTGATTTGATATAATTAGATGTATGATGGTACATTAATTTTAAAGTGATTGGATTAACAATGTGCATTTATTTCAGTGTAAGCACAAAAAATTATTGACAATGTACATTGATTCTTGTGTTATAGTAATTCGATCTATTAATATTGGAGAGAAAGAGACAAGGTATGATGTTTACAACAACTCGAGCTAAAGATTTAAATGGTTTACGATTTCAACTGTCTTTTTCATATAATCGATACGAAAAGATAACAAAATTAACAAGGGTGACAATAAGAATAGTACAAGAAAATAGGCTAAGATTGATCATAGTGAAGACTATTTGTAATTGACGACATTTTTATTATTCACATTTTCTATCATTCAACATTATTACATTGTCACTTTGCATTCAAAATTTTTATTTCATTTTTTT
This sequence comes from Pinus taeda, assembly GCA_000404065.3. Classification (NCBI taxonomy): domain Eukaryota; kingdom Viridiplantae; phylum Streptophyta; class Pinopsida; order Pinales; family Pinaceae; genus Pinus; species Pinus taeda. Next base: position 77,399 of record APFE030601561.1, on the reverse strand, counting down.
CATCATTAAAATTATTAACAATATTTATCATCTCAACAAACTGAGGTAACTAAGAAAATTTAAAATTAAAACGACCAGATAAATATCAGACATATTTAGCATATTTAAAATGATTATATTAATATTAGATGTATTTACATATTATTGACAAAATTAATCATATGTTCGATAGATTTTCCTTGGATGCACACGACTGAAACTAGCCTAGATCCATCTTAACTTTGGATCTATCAAGCGTCGAGAGGGATCAAATCTCTCGAGGTGCAAACATTTTCTCAAGTTTTGCACTCAAAAAAGAGGTTTGCACTTCTAGAGATTTGATTCCTCTCGGCGCTTGATAGATCCAGATTTAAGATGGATCTAGGCTGGTTAGAATACCCAACAATAAACAACATTGAACTCCCCTTATGGACTTTGTGTATTTGGAACACATTCAAGGAAAGTTTAAGGAATCAAGTTTCTTAGTTGGTTTCTTTCCCGACTTCTCAAAACTCAAATAAATCCATTCCTTTCACATACACAATACCCTTTAATTCATTTTATTTCATTTTCTTTTTGGATCCAAATTGTTAGATGGATTTCACTTGTTATCTTTTCAAAATTTCACAAGGATTATCAGAAACCCGACGCCATTCATAGCTCCAAAGACTTGAGTTATTATTTCTCCTGCTCTGGTAGGTGTTTATGAAAATGCCACCACCTAAGGGGGAGGGCCTCATCGAAAGTAACTATTATTTTCATGAAAATGTGATAAATAATGTAATCAATTGTGCAACATTATCTTTCCCTTGTTTATTAAATACTTGTCAAGCATGGGTACTTGAACCCAAGGGTGGGGTTCTCGTACCCATGATTCACACACCTAAGCAGCGAAAACCATTTGGGTTCTTCTCAAATGCACCCTTCCAAACTTGGTTTGGTTTGGATTTTTTTTTTTTTTGGTGATGGGTACTTGGTACCCCGCAAAAGGGTGTGTGGTTCCCCAAAAAGGGGTACTCGGAGGGTACTAGTTAGGCATAAAGTTTTTTTTGTGTGTTGGATTTTTAATAAAATATTAAAAATTGATGAATGGCTTTGTGGCCCCACATCCCCATTAAACCCTAACATTTTCTAAACTAAAATAATTATGGTTGCTTTGTTTATTTTTCATTGCTTGCGGGCTATGGCATTTGCGGTTGGGTAAAGAGAATTAGTTATCTCGAGACTTGTTCATTGTTCAATTTCATTGTTTTTTTTGGAATTTTCTATTTCATGTGTTGAAATTCCTTAAGGAGAATTTTGAATGTAGTATGACAATGGAGGCCTATACATATAATACATATTTATTATCATGATTCATATCTTTTTGCTTGATATTAAATTTGAAATTTCAATGTGAATGTTGAATGTTTTATTTTTCTTGTTGTAAATTGGAAGATTTCAAAATTGAAAATTCATAATTCAAATTTCACACACACACACACACACACACACACACACACTTATATATACACTTGACGAACCCATACACCCTATTTCAAAAAGTGACGTCCCTGTTCCCTTACCCTTATATGAACCTACATTTCCTAGCAACTTATTGTGTAGGTTTTTATCTGTATCTTGTAGTGATATTTGTGAATATATTTACCATATTGAAACTCTAATACAATATAAATCTTAAAATTTTATTGTTATTTCAATTTTTTAATATTTGGTTGGTTTATTAAAATTTTATCTTTTATTTCAATCTTTTGATTTTGATTCACTGAGATGATAATTTTTATTATTAAGAAAAAATAAATAAAAATATTTTTTTTTTTTAACATTAGTATTATATTGTCAAGTCCCATTAGCACAACAAGTTGAGGATGGGTCTCGTTAGCAAGGATACCCAGGATCAAACCTCATGGGGGTGGTTGTGCCTATGTTAGGGGGAGGAGACATGCTAAAAATCTAGTCAACTTAAGGCTGTTGTAGCCCAGACATGGTGTGATCCCCGGGTGATTTTGACGGATTAGATGCCTTTGGGTCACAGTTTCTCAAGCCACAAGTCAAACCAAGAGAATCACAAAGAACTTAACAAATAAAAAATATATTAATATTATATTATTTGATTTTTCAAAATAATTATTATGATAAAAATTTAACAGGTTACCTCTTTCTCGGTGACGCCTCAACTTCTATGTTGATGAAGATTATAGAGTTGAACATGATCTTGGAAAAATAAAAAGGAGAGTTAGGGGAGAGATGTCTAATGTTGCATGGACCAGTTGTTGTTATAGTACCAGTCCCCCCAAGCTGCCAGAAATTGAGAGATGTGCAACCATATTTTAAACAAAATTATATAACACCGTGCAAATATATTTTAATTTATGTCCAAAATTTCCCAAAATACAAACTCAACCCATAATTATCCATAAATATCATTTTAATTACCAAGAGTACAAAACGGCTTGTCCAAACTACAAACCCATAAAATTATAAGTCCTTCCAAAATGGTCTATTCCAGAAGTACAAAGTACTTATCACTCCAACCCCACTGAACTAAAATGAAGCTATGTATCCCAAATTCACATTCATACCTGCACAATAAATAGGTGATTTATGTCAGCCATAATTGTTGTGTTATTCAACAATTCAACCCACTATGTTCAATAAATTACACCCAAACCATTAAATTCAATAAATGACACCCAACCCATTAAATTACCCATTAAAACAGACCATATCAAAGCACGTGGATCAACCATAACAAATTCCTAGCCATTGGATCACATCCAAATTATTCGAGATCACACATTCAAAATCAATTGACTGCAATCCATGTCAATATTTTCTACCAATCAAATTCAAGTGCAAAAAATTAAAGAACAACCCTTGCTGAAGTTGCATTTGTAACATTCAAACTATTCACCAACATTGGAGATATATCATCACAAAACATTTCATAGCGTATTCAGGGTATTTATTTCAATTTTTGCACAATTTATTTCCCATATAGACTATATCATAATCTATTTAAATGATGGAACTTAAATCAATTTTCCAATATTTTGATTATGTAAACTAGAGACTACAATGTACTGAATGGTCTATGCATTTCAACATTTTGATCAACGCTTTCCTTTTGCTTCAAAAACTAATGTTCAAAATCTATGAGTATTGAAAGCACATTAGATCATATTTAGAGAAAATTGAATCGACATATAGAGATGAGAGTATGTAGTTTAGGTGTCATTTTCATACAAAGAGGGTATGGAACTCCAATGAAAGTATAGGCCTTGAATTCTTTAAGATGCTTATAGATTTGATTACTGAGGTTGGAACTAATGTTCAAAATATGTGAGTATTCAAAGCACATCATATCACATTTAGAAAAAACTGAACCGACATATAGAGATAATTTGTTGGAAAATACTGAGAGAGGGGGGGGGGAGGGGGGTGAATCAGTTTTCCTAAGAAATTAGCACTTTTAAATCTTTTCAAAGCATTAGTTAATATTCAATTATTATTAATGTTTGTGCAGTAATAACAGTAAATAAAAGAACCCAGGAGGCATAAAAATTTTAGGTGGAAAACCCCCTCCGGGTCAAAAACCATCGAACACTTTTCTAATAAATTCTTTAATCTTTAGCCCTAATTGAAATGAAAGCAAAAAATTCCTAGAATTCTAGAAAAACATTATTCTCCAGCTCCCACTGGATGGACGCTCCAATGCCTGAGATTCTTCAGTAGCCAACTGAATGGATGCCCCAACACCCAATGAGCTACAACTCACCCTAGCACCACCCTACCACCCTGAAGTTTTCACAGGCTTGAACCTGTTGGTGACTTCATGCACAAACCTAGCACCACCCTACTACCCTATAGAAGAATAAAAGAAGAATGGACTCCCGTACCAGGGAAAATGGTCCACTTTAAAATGATATAGAATGATGTAGAAGAAGAAGACACACTAGACCATAACCCCAACTATGACACAACCACCTAATGATGATCCTAGACCTCCCAACACTTCCTCATCAACTCTTGGCAGATAGACACTTGTACAACTTTTACAATGACTTTGTACAATGATAATTTTACAATGATTATATGCAGTGCTTCCCACTTGAAGACTTCATATGGTGAACTTCTTGCTGCTATTTTGCACCTTGATTGATGCTCTTGTCATGCTACCCTTTCTCACTATTCAAAACATTATATTATGCATTGAGTCTTCTCTTGATGAATATATAATACCTGCAAAAAGTATTCAAGGAAATACCCATGGCATGATAATAACAAAACTTACCTCATTTTGCAGAGCATATGTCAGTGCTAAACAAAAACAGCAAATTAGAATGCAAAGAACCTAATGCAATTAAGAGATGAACATACATATACAAAAGATACTTACCTGTAGCTTACCTCCGCTGCATCATTTTGCTGCACCTTGCTCTTTGCTGCCCTAGAAAGACTGGTCCTTTGCATCCCTTGACAACACTTGCTCTAATTTTTTCTTGCCTTCTAGGAGCACGATATCTAATCTGATGCATCTTTGTGATTTCAGATCCCTAATATGTGATCTTTAGTCCTATTGTAGCCCTATGAGTCTTATTTCCAATGCCATAGGTCTGACCCGATTTGGACTCTTCAAGGAAAAGTTATGCCCATTCTCTAACAATGACCTAATTATGGACTAGTTTAGTAGAGTGAACTTGTATGACGTGTCGCGTGTCGCTGTTTCCTCCTTCGGCTCTAAAATTGATACATAGAAAACTACAGTCCATGCACTATCTATCACTTTTTACAGAATTCCAATCCTCTTCTCAGAGAGAAAGCATTACAACAATTTTCCCAAGGCCACTTCTTTGAGATGAAATTCGGGAGCCTATAAAAACCCTAACTTCCACAGATCATATCTCCGGAAATATAGCGATCCAAGATCTGAAATTTGGTCACGACGTTCATCAGGATTTCAAATCAAATGGGTTTTAATTTCAAAGTCTAAGACTCCGCAGAAATGAAGTTACAAGAAAATGCCACAATCACTACTTTTGGAGGATATATGAGATTTCTTTTTATAGAGTTGAGAGGGGCTTCTATAGAGAATGTTGGAGGGATTTTAGGAGATTAAAAAATTATTAATTATTGACTCTTCAATGAACAAAACCAATTATGAGTTCCATGCCACAACCCCATAGGGTTTTAGCCCACTAACTGGGGTTACTAACTTCAAACATGAATATCTCTCAAACCGTGAAGAATTACTTGGCGTGCCATATATCAACGGAAACATCTCGACGAGTAGGATCCATCTAGAAGATCCTTGACTCAAAATAGAGTAAGTTGTCAATTCAAAATTCCTTGTAGTATTAGTGTAGCCCCTGGTGCTGCTTGGGTTGACATCAATGACTGTTATAGACATATTTGGGCACTTCAACCCCAATCACATATGTCGATAAACCAAGGGATATTTAACTCCTAAAGTGTTGTTTCATACCCTAAAGGATCATGGTCAATTGATTACATAATTTTCCAGAAGTTCCACCTGAAAAACCACTTAGAACTGGCCAAAACTGGACCACACTGACTGCTCCATGGTCAAGGTACGATGCATATTGGCTGCTACACTAGCCAGGTGCGATGCATACTGAAGAGGCCTTCTCTAAGGTGCGATGAGCGAGAATGGACAAATGGTTGAGACAATTTTCTAAGTGGATGCTCATGGAATCTTTTAGAAACTTCTCCTATGACACTTGCCTCTCTGAATTCGCCCAGGGATGAGTAAGAGATCAATGAAATCTCCAAGTGGAACCAAGAACTATCAGTGGGAATGACACTAATAAAAAACCCAGAGCTAACTCACACCCTTGCAAGACATCTATAAATGATCCCTCATCTGAGAAGATCTAGAGGCTGGAATTTTGTAATTTGTAAGGAAGTGATGTTGGTTTCTCTTTGAGAAGGAACATTGTATTGTTGGGTGATCTTGCTTTTCATGAGGTGAAGAGGGCTTTGATGCTGGGAGGATCATGCTGGATCAGACAGCTGGGTTGTAATCCTCTCTTTTATTTCGATTATTAATAATTTCTTTGAGTTTTCCTCCATACAATCGTGTATTTGTGAATCTTGTTATTTGTGAATGCAATTGTATGTTCAATGTATTTTTGATTCTGCATTGTTTATGATATTATAGATCGAGATGCTTTGATGGTGTTTTGTTACTTTGGCTCTACAGGTATTCTCTAAGTGGGACAAGTAGGAGAGGAGTTGCAAGCTCTATCAAGGGAGAGATAAATCAAGCAAGGAGTCAAGCGGAAGATCCAGGTTGATCCCCTTTGCTTCTCTCTTATCTATCATACATAAAGGAAATCGCAAATTGCTTTGATTGTTTGTTTCTAAGACCAATCATAGTGGGACTAGCAGATCGAAAAGACACTATTTTTCCCAGAAACAAAATGGCGACTCCGGTGGGGAGCAAGTAGTTTGTTTGTTTGTTATTGTTGTTTGATTTATAAACTATAGACGAAGCTTGAAGTTAGCCAGATAGCCTTCGAACTGCTCTTGTTATGCAATTGCAAAGTAGATGAATGCTGCTTCAGTCAATCTTCGAGTTGCTTTATGAACTGAACATCTAACTTACAAACATCCTAAATGCCCTTGTGGTAGCTCAATAACCTCCTAAGATCATACCCTTGTATTTTGTTTTTACTGTCAATCATAGCTCAGCTTAAATCACTGAACTTAGTTGTAAATTTTGAGAAAAAACCCAACTCAAATTCGCTCCCTGGCCCATCGCACTGTTTGTAACTAGAAACCAGTATGCATCGCACCTCCTGTGTGTAGTAGGTGAGATGCATCCCTATTTTTGTTAAGCACAGGTGCGATGACTAAGTTACACTATTTCTCTCTTTGAAATTTGGGTTTTTCCTCCTTGTTTTCAGCGCTATTCAGTTGTTTTGCTGCTTATGATCAGTATCTCATTGTTGAAGCCTCCTTCCTTTACATTGTTCAGCCTACCTTGATTAGGATTATTAAATGTTTTTTTGTATTTGTCCATCATTTATGGTCCTTTGTCAAAAGTAGCTTAAATCGAACTGTCGTTTTTTAGTGTGTGCTCTTTGCTGTCTGTTGAAAGAATTGTTATCTTCTTTCTTTAGTAGCTAGACTTTCATTGCTAAAAGAAAATAAACCACTGTTTATCATTTTAGATTGCATATTTAGGAATTTTACATCTACATCACGCGGTGAACCTTGAAAGACAAACTTCTAAACAAGATAAACTCTAAAATAAATCTCAATGAACATAAAAACACTTTGGAACCTAATGCAACACATTTAGAGGTCTAGGCTAGAGACGTGTTCCGACATCGTAAAACCTGGTAACTATCGTTTTCATCGAAGGTTGGGTGATTCCTCCTCTTTGATACGATTAGTGCTAGTATGGACTTGTGCTCCCCGTACCTTCGAGTATATATTGGGAGACCACAATAGGCTGATATCCTTTATCCATAGGAAGCCATGTCTGCCACCCTATCGACTGCAATGCACTGAACACAACATTTGGGAAGATTCATTGCCGTACATAAGTCCTTGGTAATTTATTTTAACTTACCACCAAGGTGTATATTGCATTTTTGCGATTGATTTGGTAATCCCTCTGTCTAGATTTCCAGAGTAGTCACTTTCGTTCCTTTTCGACTCCTTAAAAGAAAATGTCCATCTGATCACTTGTCACTTCAAGCTCATTAAAAATCGAAGGCGACTTGAGTCATCTTTAGCTTTTTTCTTGACTCTTAAAAATTGAAAAATCAAAGTTGTGTCAAAGCGTCATTAAAATTTATTTAATACGGAATAACTTTTTTCCTCTTAATTTTTGAGTTGATCAAGTAATCCGCAATCGTGGAAGAAAGTCAATCAAAACCCCGTCGTTCGCGGAGGCTAGCAAGTTAGCCATCTTTGACTCCAGAAACGAAACGATTCCGGGCAAAACGGTCTCGTTTAACTGAGTCGAATTCTCCTGATTTATTTGGAACTTGTGTTTCAACATCATCAGAGACTACAGTTACTCCGATCATTTCTGGTACATCTGCCTTTACAGAAGAAGTTCCACAGTTACAAGAGGACATTAGAACTGCTCCTAGTGTAACGGTAGACACTTCTATACCTGAAGCAGCTCCATTTAGGGCTGATCCAGAAACTGAAATTCACTTACCTGAACATTTGGAATTTGAGTTCCAAAATTCAGAAGGTGTCACCCCTCTAGTGTCTGTTACTGCAGAAGCTATACCTTCTTTGGCTCCAGAAATATTTTACGGACCTGATGGTCTGCCTCTTCCACTTGGACTGATTTCTATAGAAGAGATTGTAAAGGATCTTCCATCTAGTACCCCATTGCATTTTGGAACTGGGATCCACCTATATCCTTCTACCACTGAAGTTAGTTCTTTTAATCATCCTTCATCATGAGTTCCTGTGGATTCGCTAGGAAATCTTTTGGATAGACTAAATATGTCTGAGCAACCATCAACATCTAGGACTGTGTCATCTGATACAGCAACAGTAGAACCTCCTGCTGCTACTCCGATGATGTTTGCTGGTATACCATCTGTCCCAACTAGTTATCAACTACTAGATGGAGTCCACCCAGGGACTGTTTCGACGATATGGTCTGTTCCTCTTTGTTCATCCGGAATCCTATCTGGCATTTCTTATGTTGAAACTCAGCAAATTGATCCTGCATGCCAGTATCAATTTGGGTAGTCCAGTTTTCAAAGACCAATATATCCTTTGAGCACTGGATTGCCACCATATGGGGGGTAATATGCTTTTGCATTGTTCCCTCCTGGAGAACAACCATATGAGAGTTCACAACAAAATTCAGGGCAAACTGGAATTACATCCAGTAGTTGGGTACCAATACTGCCTCAACAGCCAAGATTTGTATATTCAATGCAACCAACTCAACCTGTGTTGAATATTCCCACTACACTTGCTATTATGACAGTGTCACAAGTACAACATTGCCTGTTGTATGTCAACCTCAAGTCTCTCAGGTTGCAATACAACAACCTCTTGTCTCTACGGCTCAATCATAACCTCAGATTAGTGCTTCCTTAACTGGAACGACCAGGCTCAAATAGGTACTATCACTCATCATCTTGGCCAATTATCCAGTATTGGAAAACAGCAAATGGTCCAACAACCATGGCTGGTGCAATATCAACAACCGCAATTCTAGCAAGCTTATCGAGGACCTGAGCAACAAGGCTTTGTAGGTAATGGGAAACCGCATTTTCAAAACTGTTATCTACAACCGTACTATAATGGTTATGCCCATCAACCTTATCATAGTTATCAGCATCAGATACATTATGCTGGCATGCAAAGACCTACTGCTCAGGCGATCCCATGCTATCTTGGGTATGCTTCGCCAGACCTGAATCAACAGTTGCCTTTTGTAGCAACTCTAGAATTACCAGATGTGAATCGGCTGACAAATGATCCAATTGCTTACGCCCCTTGGTGGCCAGCGATTCCTCATAAACTTCCCTATGATATTCCTAAATTCAATGGAAAGCCGGGTGAAGATCCGTCGAATCACGTAATGAATTTTCATTTGTAGTGTTTATCTAACACCATCAATGATGATTCGATTAGGCTTCACCTTTTTTAATGAACGCTAATTGGTCTGACAATGAAATGGTACATTGAATTACCTAGAGCTTCATTTGATAACTTCAGTGCCCTTGCCACTACCTTTTAAACCCACTTTCAGTTACCCATAAGGTACGAAACGGGAACCAAATTCCTTACCAACTATAAACAGACAACAACCACCCACATATCTGATCATATTCATGAGTGGTGACGTCGTCGTCAAATGGTAAAGACGTATGTTCCTGATCAACTTCTAGCTGAGTGGTTTATTAAGTCATTATTACCTTCTATTACTGAAAATGTGGCGAAGGGAAGAGTTGTCATTGAAGAGCAAGTAATTGCTCGTGCATAATTTAGACTTGATCTATACTCAGTCTGGCATGCTCTACGACAAAATTCCTGACACTTCTAGACTAGAATTTTCCGTTCCTCCCCCTCCTAAATCAAACAAGGACTCTCATGCCGGTGATGGTTTGATTGGTACCTCGAGTACGCAAACCGCAAAGGCTCCATATGGTAAGGCCCTTGCAGTTCCTAGTCAAAAAGAAAATGACAAACTTCTTGCCTCAGAGGTTAATGCCGTGTCATCTGACAAGGGAAAAGAACCAAAGCAACTAGGGGGCAAGAAGAAAGGGAAAAAAAGAAGAAGAAACAGGAAGATTCGACTCCTGAGAAATATTTTGGAAACCCTATTAGGCGAAAGAAACCTAATCATCCATGTTTCATATGTAACGAGGACCATTATACGAAAAGATTGTCCAGATCGAGTTGAGGTCAAGAAAATTTTAAAAACTTCGAATACTTAAGTAGTATTGACTGATCCGTTTCCAAACCCAGAAACTAATCTGGTTGCTATCGATCATGCTTCCCCATCCCAAGTGCTTATGTTATCCATCTCGAAACAGAAAAATGATGCTTTGATATTGATGAGGAATAAAGATTATGGGAATCCACAAATGTCGAACAACAAGGCTACAAATCAACCCAATAGTTCGACAACAACTTCATGGGAAGTTGTGCCACCCATCATTCCTGAATTAACTATAAAGCCACCAAAGGGAGTAGTACATAAATCGACATTTAATCGTCATGCCCAAGCAGCACAGAATTATAATATAGTGGAAGATCTGGCTCAATTACCATCCGCTATGTTGACACTTGAAGTACTGCAGAATTGTCCCTCCCAAAAGCAGGCTTTGTTATCAAAAATAGGTGGGATTGACCCAGCGGATTCCAATTTTGTGGCCTTTAACAATAAAGGATGTGAACCTCAGTTACTCGCCCAACTCGCTTTCCTTATACAGTAAAAACCCTCAACAAAACTGTTCATCGAATAATCATTGATGAAGGGGCATCTACCTGTATTATGTCAATGAATTACTGGAAAACTTTAGGCTCACCACCCTTGTCATGATCATCAACGACATTAAAAGCGTTCAATGGAAGAACAAACACGCCGTATGGGATATTAAGTAACTTGCAAGTTGAACTGGGGGGAAAGATAGTAGAAATTGAAGTTGAGGTCATTGATGGAAACCTTGACTACAATATCTTACTAGGCAGGCCCTGGATTTACGCTATGGCCGCTGTTGTGTCAACATATTTTAGAAAGATTGCATTTCCCTTCCAAGGATGAATTACAATCGTTGACCAACTTTTTTCCCCAACAGTTCACAAGCTACTGGAAGCATTCCAATGATCCATGGAAGCTCTCAATCGCTTCAAAATGTCGGAGTAGGTCTCCTAAAAGACCCCACCTTAATGGGTACTTTTTCCCTCCCGCCTCCAAGTAATCTAGCGGAAGTGGCCATAGTGGAAACCTGTCATATGATATCTTCTACATCATCAAAGATTAAGAATAAATCTGAACAATTTTATAAAATGGATCCTCGCCAGGTATTACCCCCAAGCCCCATAGAAATTTTGTAGCAATTAATTTTTTGGGCCTAGGCGGCAAACACAAATCAACACTCATCGAGTGTTTGGATAGACAGGTCTCCAAAGTATGGCACCTCTTCCAATCCTTGGTCTCGTGTACATTCTATAGACGAAGGAATCATTCTGTCAATGATGATAGGAGAGGCACCATGGGAAGATTACCACCATCGTTCCCATCTTCAAGTTAACAACGAAGATTATTCCAGCGACCTTAATCATCCTTCAGTTTTTTATTTTCTATCAAATACTGTAAATACGGTGGATTTCGAGTGAAATTTGTCCAATATTGAAGAGACTATCGCCATTAATATCTCGACCAAACTTAATGTTGTAGAGAATATTCATGTTGGCAAATCTTGTTCTCCTTAAGAACTGGAAATATATTGCACTCTCTTTCGCGAATTCAGAGATGTCTTTGCATGGTCATATGAAGAAATTCTAGGCATTGACTCGAGCATCATTGAACATGAAATCAAGATGTATGAAGATGTCAAACCAGTATGACAACGGCTTCGACCAGTTCACCCGAAGAAAACCGCTGCCATTAAGGCAGAAGTTGAAAAACTTTTACATGCTGGTTTCGTTTACCCTATTCCTCTAACTGATTGGGTATCGAATATTGTTCCTGTGATGAAAAATCAAGGAACGATTAGAGTGTGCATCGCTTACAGGGATGTAAATCAAGCTTGTCCAAAAGAGAACTACCCTACACCCTTCATCGACCAGATAATTGATGAATGTACCGGATGCGAAATATTTTTATTTATGGATGGATTCTCTGGATACAATCAAATCAATATCCGCCCACAGGACTAGTTGAAGACTGCATTTATATGTCCATGGGGCACATTTGCATACCGTAAACTACCTTTCAGTTTGAAGAACGTAGGGGAAACCTTTCAGAGGGCAATGAACTACGCCTTCCATGACATCAAGCACATCGTTCAATTGTATTTTGACGCTCTACTAGCTCATTTGCAAAAGCGAACTGATCATCCGCAGCATTTGAGAGCAATATTTCTACGTTGTTGACATTACAAGATACGACTCAATCCACACAAGTGTGTGTTTTGTGTTGGTTCCGTTCGATTACTTGGTTTCGTGGTTTCTAAGGACGGAATTCGACTCGACCCATGTAAGGTTTAGGCAATCATCGACATGCCTCCACCTTCAAATTTGCTTCAGATTAAGAAACTCCACGGGAAAAAAACTTTCTCAGGAGGTTCATTCCAAATTACGCGAACTTGCTAAAGGTTATAAGCATCTTTTGAAAAAAGAAGTACCCTTCAACTAGGATCAGGTTGCTCAAGCTTCCTTTGATGATTTAAAAGATTCCCTAGTAAAAGCATCATTAATGTACGCTCCTGACTATCAAAAAGACTTTAACTTGTATCTTGCCGCTACAGATACAACCATCGCCATGATTTTAGTACAAGAAGACAATGGAATAGAACATCCTGTGTATTATTTAAGATGCAACTTAAATGATACAGAAAGCAAGTACTCCTATGTTGAAAAGCTGACCTTAGCAGCTGTTCAAGCCATACAGAGATTTTGACACTATATACTCTTCTGTAAAACTACCATTTTGTTAGATTTCAACCCTATGACCTACATTCTGTTGCGTCAGTTACTAGGGGGAAAATATTCCAAATGGATAGCCATTTTGCAAGAGTTTGATATGGAATTCACCAAATCCAAATCAAAAGAATCTCTAGTCTTCGCGGAGTTACTTTGTGACCTCTCATCATCGTCCAACGATTTAACATCTAAAGCATCAATCGCGGATGAAACTCTGTTTCTGATATCGTTAAGCGATCCGTGGTATGGAGATATACTGGTCTATCTCCAAACCCAAACATTTAGGCCTAACACCTTTCGTGCTGAACAACAATGTATTCGATACCAAGCTAAAGACTACATGATCGTCGGTGATACACTATACCGTCGTGGTGTCGATACAGTTCTACGAAGGTGCCTCACGCATGAAGAGGCCAAAAAAGTCCTGAATGACTGTCATTCAGGTGCATGTGGGGGGCATTTATCTAGTTACGCTATTGCACAAAAATCTTACGAGTTGGTTACTTCTGGCCTACTATATTCAAAGATTACATAATTGCCGTCAGAAGTTGCCATGCTTGTCAGATTTTCGACCACAAAACCAGATTACCACCTGCACCGCTGCATCCAGTAGTTACTGTTGGGCCATTTTCTAAATGGGGCATAGATTTCATGACATGTAATCCCACCTCAGCCGGGGGGCATGGGTATATCATATTCCCTGTCGACTATTTATAAAATGGGCTGAGGCGATGCCTACATTAAACAATAGCAGCGAAACGACTGCTCTTTTCTTTCTCAATCATGTAGTCCCTAGATTCGGTGTTCCACAGGCTATAGTCATAGATCATGGATCACATTTTCGAAATCACATGATGGTTGAATTGATTGCCAAATTAGGACTGTCCCACGATAGTTCTAATCCATATTATTTGCAAGCTAATGGACAAGTTGAGGCCATAAACAAAGTCCTGAAGCGCATGCTGCAAAGGATGATTGGAGTCCACAAACGGAACTGGCATATAATCCTGTACTCAGCTTTGTGGGCATATAGGAAATCGGTGAGAAATGCGACAGGATTTACACCCTTTTAGTTAGTGTATGGTCTAGAAGTTGTCTTACCGATTTAGTGCGAAATTTCATCTCTCAAGCTCGTAATCGATATACTTCCTGAAAATTCGGAGGAAGAGGCTTGTTTCTTGGAACTAATCCACTTAGATGAAACCCGTCGTGATGCTGCATTGGCTAACGAAGCTCATAAGAAATGCGTCAAGACGCAATTTGACAAAAATGTCAAGCCTTGTGTTTTCTCAGAAGGTAACCTGGTCTTGCTTACGATCAAGACTCCGAAAAATTGGGAGCAGGTAAGTTCGAACCATTATGGATGGGCCCCTACACTGTTAAACGAGTATTAGCAAAAGGATCCTACGAGCTGGTAGATTACGATGGGATTCCACTGTCGCAACCCCGAAATGGGTTGTATCTTAAGCGTTACTATGCTTGATTAAGTGTAGTAATCTCTTTATAGATATGCTTTTGTTACATTTTTGTTTTCGTCAAGAGTTGTCATTTTGGTTAGGTAATCCACTTTTCATTTTTTGCATATGTCAGACCTTTTGGAAACATTTATTGGGTATGTCGATGGAGCTAGTCGTAGTACGCAGAACCTATCTTCTGCAGCCTAGGCTATTTTTGCTCCAAGTGGCGAGTTAGTGAGTTTCAGGGGGATATGCATTGGTCGATCAACGAACAACATCGCTGAGTACAGTGCGTTGATGGAGCTTCTCTTTGTTTCCATTTCACATGGCATACGCTGACTTGTTGTCAAGCTAGATTCGCAATTCGTCATTCTACAGCTTACTGGCGTCTATTCCATTCGGAACCCAGCTATCTATCATATGTTCCTAAGAGTTAGGATTTTGGAAAGGCAATTTGATTCCATTCAATATCAACACATTTCCAGAAACTTAAACACATTAACAGATTCATTAGAAAATTATGTGTTAGATAGACGTTTGCAACATTTGTAAAGAAAAGCATTTGATCCAAGTGGATATTGGCGGCCACCTGCCAAGTCCATCTGGACCCCCATCATTGTCTCTTTCAGCATTTTCAGTTTCCTTAATTATAGCACAACTTACCATTTTTAGCAGTTTTTCGGGTCCTGAACTTCTGGAGCCGTTTTGAGGCCCTAAACGACGTTTTTTGGGGAATCCGGGGGAAACACGGGTCCATGGACCGGTGTTGCCCATTCCAACAATGATAGTGCTCGAATAGATCTTTCTAATGAGCTATTGTACGCGTCAAACAGAGATCGTATGCCAAAGTTACGACCCCGGGAAATTGATGTACCAATTTACCCAAAACGGGGCCCACAATTTGGCGTTTCATCTTCTAAGGGTCGGTTTTGGATGTGAAGGGTTTTCCTTTGTTTCTCAATAATAAATAGGCCTTCGAGCCTCATTGTAACACAAGTTCGGAACAATTTAGAGACATGTAGCCGCACATCTCTTCTCAGAGATAAGCTACCATCATCCTAGCTGGTTTATTTCCAATTCTGGTTGTAA
>APFE030601561.1:9118-51391 GCA_000404065.3 Pinus taeda | reverse complement strand
GGGGGGGGGGGGTGAATCAGTATTCCTTAAAAATTAACACTTTTAAATATTTTATGAGCATTAGCTAATATTTCTTTATTATTAACGTTTATGTAGTAATAACAGTGAATAAAAGAAACCAGGAGGCACAAATATTTTAGGTGGAAAACCCCCTCCGGATCAAAAACCATCAAATGTTTTTCTAATAAATTCTTTAATCTTCAGCCCCAACTGAAATGAAAGTAACAACTTCCTAGAATTCTAGAAAAGCATTCTTCTCTAGCTCCCACTGAATGGACACTCCAATGCCCGAGATTCTTCAGTAGTCCACTGAACAAATGCCCCAACACCCAATGAGCTACAAATCACCTTAGTGCTACCCTACCACCTTGAAGTTTTAATAGGCTTGAACCTGTTGGTGACTTCATACACTAGCGTAGCACCACCCTAGCACCACCCTACCACCCTATAGAAGAATAAAAGAAGAATGGACTCCCGTACCAGGGAAAATTGTCCACTTTACAATGATATATAATGATGTAGAAGAAGAAGACATACTAGACCATAACCCCAACTATGACACAACAACCTAATGATGATCCTAGACCTCCTAACACCGCCTCTTCAACTCTTGGCAGATAGACACTTATACAACATTTACAATGATGCTTTTACAATGACTCTGTACAATGATCATTTTACAATGATTGTATGTAGTGCTTCCCACTTGAAGAATTCATATGGTGAACTTATTGCTGCTGTTTTGCACCTTGATTGCTGCTCTTGTCCTATTACCCTTTCTCACTCTTCAGAACATTAGATTATTTATTGAGTCTTATCTTGATGAATATATAATAGCTGCAAAAAGTCTCCAAGGAAATACCCATGACATGATAATAGCAAAACTTACCTCATCCTGCAAAGCATATGTCAGTGCTAAACAAAAACAACAAATTAGAATACAAAGAACCTATTGCAATTAAGAGATGAACAAACATATATAGAATATAATTACCTGTAGCTTACCTTTGCTGCATCATTTTGCTGCACCTTGCTCTTTGCTGCCCTAGAAAGTCTGGTCCTTTGCATCCCTTGACAACACTTGATCTAGTTTTTTCTTTCCTTCTAGGAGCATGATATTTAATCTGATGTATCTCTATTATTTTAGATCACCAATATGTGATATTCAATCTTGTAGTAGCCCTCTTAGTCTTCTTTCTAATGCCACAAGTCTGACCTGATTTGGACTCTTCAAGACAAATTTATGCCCAATCTCTCACAATGACCTAATTATGGATTAGTTCAGTACAACGAATTTGTACGACGTGCCGTGTGTCATTGTTTCCTCCTTCAGCTCTGAAATTGATATACATAAAAATATGGTTCGTGCACTATTTGCCACTTTTTACAGAATTCCAATCCTCTTCTCAGGGAGAGAGTTATGATGCTTTTCCCAAGGTCACTTCTTTGAGATGAAATTCGGTAGTCTGCAAAAACCCTAACTTCCATAGATCATATCGCCAAAGGGCTTTTTATAGAGAATGTTGGAGGGATTTTAGGGCTAAAAAAATTATTAATTATTGACTATTCATTTTCCTCCTTCTCCTTCATCCCGCTGCCTCTGTTTTTCCTTCATACTCAACATAAACCTCTATTCTTAAAGCCCCAAGCGCTAAGTTTAAGATCCCATATCACCATAACCATGTGACCTTGCGCTTCCATAACCTGTCGTCGTCCTTCGATCGCAGCCATTGATTGTCCTGATCCAACGGTCCCCGCCACAAATAACTTGCTCGTCTGTTTCCGCACCATCTGATCTACTCCACCGTGATCGGACGACATTCACTCCTCCCGTGCTCATAAACTACCAGTGCATTAACTTGCGATCAGAGAGGTTTTTGTCCCATCACGTCCGCCACGCGTCACTTGATGATTGTGATTGCTTGCCCTTGTACGATTATCGCTCACCCACCAAAAGTGGTGCGATCAATACTGCCCACTACCAAAACTGCTTTCCTCGCTTGTTAACCCCCCATGCATCTCTTCCGCCCGATAGCCGTTGGATCTGTCCGCCGGAGATCCAACGGCTCGCGATTGTCTGCTCCCGTTTCCTCTTGATACCTCCCACTGAGCGATATCCACCGTCCATCTGCGTGATCCAAAGACTAGTCTCGTTCCTCTATTCAGTTCGTCCACCCGCCATGAAGTCCACGATCCTTAACTGCTCTGTACATCCGAAGGAAGAAGGTGGCCAGTATCCAGTACTCGGCGTAGTAGATCCTCAACCATGACATTCAAGGGATAGTATGGCCGAGAAAGAAAGGACAAGCCTCGAGCAGTTAAATGCATTTATTAGTTATGGAACTTCTTCCATACGACACTCCACCTGCTCGAGAAGGACATCAGAGCATCCGAGAAGATCAAATCCGTTCACTGAAGCAGGTAGACTGCACCAAAGACTCCATCAGACAATTAAAGCGGTTGGTGGTCAATTATGACCCCTCCATGCATAGAACAACAGAACATATTTGTAATCAAACTCTATATATACCAAAAAACATAATGTAATCAGGGTTGATGGTTGTTGCTTTGATGTAAGGTTCAACTTTTGGAGACTGTAACTACTTTGATACTTGCAGCGTCTTGTCTTGATTTTCAGCTAATACAAGCTTCTTTTGTTGTTAATTGCTCAATTTTCACTTCTACTCTATTCTAGGCTTTGCCTGTTATGCAGTTTTCATGAACTCATGATATTTAGCATTAGAGGAGCTGTCATCCTACCTCTGTGTTAAATTCTTGTAGGTATCAGTGAATTTATCATTTAGGTTTCTGTTTACTTAGTGACAGAGAGTTGTCATCCTGTCCGTGCATTAGGAAACATATTTGCATACCTCTTTACTGGTTGCAGCTGGCCATCACATGGTCTTGTGCATCTACTGGTGTGGTCAATATTCTCCATATTCACCGAACCCTTAAACTGTGAGTAATTGGTGGTCTAAAGCCTTGTAGTCTGGGGGTGTTCACGCATGTCTGGAGTTAAGCATAGTAGGAGTGGTTATCTGGCTTGAACAAGCATAATTCCTTCCATTTATCCATTTCCAACATCATGTTGAGTTTGTAATGTTCCCGAGCATCTTCGAGATACAACCTAGGAGAGTTTCTTGGGGTGATAACAAGTGCCATGCCACAACCCCATAGGGTTTTATCCCACTAACTGGGGTTACTAACTTCAAACATGAATATCTCTCAAACCATGAAGAATTACTTGGTGTGCCATATATCAATGGAAACATCACGATGAGTAGAACCCATCTAGAAGATCCTTGACTCAAAATAGAGTAAGTTGTCAAGTCAAAATTCCTTGCAAGATCAGGGTAGCCCTTGGTGCTGCTTGGGTTGACATTAATGACAACCTCAGATCACCTTTACATCAACATAATTAGCATTGCCAAAAATCAATGCAACACAAATACACTGTGGTCATGGAGAGGTTCAACTTAAAATTTTGTTCCATCCTATGGAATCTCTACTTATTTCCTATATACCAAAATCAGGGGGCTCTAAATTACAATTGGCCCTAATAATGTCGTTGGCCATAACAAGTACAATGATCGACCATACAAAAGGTGATATTATCCTTTACAAAGGGTGTCCAAAATTGTCTACTTGTATAAAGCTTGAAAAAGACACATCGAAAAAGACAATCTTTACAAAACATGAGAAGACCTGAAGTCAATAAAGGGTATTCCTAGCCACTGTTTTCTTCGACACATGAACTGATAGAAATTTTGATTTTGGAGGTGCTTGACTGAGAGCTCCTAAATAAATTTGAAACTTGTTGATGCAAAACACAAAAATTAGCCTCTTGAGTTTTCAATCTGTCTCTCTGCTGCATTAGAGTTTCCATTATACATGCAAGTCCACTCCTATGATTTTCCTCCTGAGCATGATTCTCTTGTGTTGTAGTGAAAATAGAGGTCCTATTATTTTCAAAAAATCCTTGTCTTAATTAAAGTCATCCCAATCTCTAGAGAAAACTACTAAGAATCCCCTAATTCAAGTCACCCTCTATATGTTATCCTCAATGAACCACACCTACACTGCCAATTTGAAACTAGAGAATACAAAGGAAAAAATGCAAATTGACAGAGCTACACACCTTTTAAGCTATCAATGTTGTGAAACACTCCAAGAATTCATTGAACACGGATTGGGGAGAGATGCTGCCAGGATTACCACCTCTGAGGATATAACACTAGAAATGAATTGAGGGTGTCTATAGCTTGGGGTTACAATAAAACTGAATTGATAGAGTTTCTCTGCATAAAGGTTTAGTTGTGCAATAGTATATAGGTTGTAATTCCTTTCAAATTCTAGCCTTACATCTTAAATTCAGCAGGCCACTTGGCTTGGTCATATGATGGCATCTATAATGTTGGATTAGGAATTAAAGATATTTATTAAGCAACCGGGGAGAAGAATCCCTTGATATAAAACAAATGCCTCTGCCTAATTATTGGTTTCCTTATCTAGTCCCCAATTCAAAACACATTTTTTTAAAATTATCCTCCTACAATCGACCTATTTTTCCTTTTGAGGCCCCATCTAAGAACATACAAATTTTTTTATGAGAGAGCTACTAACCTTGGAACACCTCGTTTACCACCTCTAGATGAATTTTCCAATTCTACCACTATCTAGGTTTTGAGTTGATGATTATAGGCTAAGAGGCATATAGAAAATTTTAGGCCCAACAAGGTTTCAGTATTAGGAATCACATCAGTTTAATGCCCAACCCAACATAGACTTATGTTGTTGTTTTTAAACATGAATATTTTCTATAGCATGAAACACAACCATTCCCATAATAGGAGAATCACTAACCATTAGAAAGAAATTGATTGAGTTTTGTGTTTGTAAAGTCAGTGTTCATGGACATGAGGCTAAACATTTTTAAAGGAAATTAGTAGCCCAATAAAACCTTTACTGAGGCAATCTTAGAGATTCCTTCATGCCTAGAGATTCTATTGAGCTACTAAATTCCTTTAGCAAGGAAAGACTACAATTTCCTTCATGTTTGGAGATTGTTATCTATAAGAATAACAATATTGGAAAACTAAGAACCATTCCCACAATACGAGAATCACTAACCATTAAAAAACAACCGATTGATTGAGTTTTATGTTGGTAAAGTAAGTGTTCATGGACACAGGGTTGGACAATTTAAGTTGTTTCTATTTTTTTTTTGAATTGTTAATTTCCCGTAGGAAAGCATAATTACTAATAGCCCATAGGAAAGAAAATTTTCAATTATTGTTAACTAAATGCATGCAATATATCTGTAGGTAGTTGCATCTATGGAAAGAGCTAGTTATGTTGCTCATACAAGGAGAAGTGGCTTGCAAGTGACCATGGATGCTCAGCTGCGATGCCCTTTATCAGATGAGGAATGAATAGGTGATGTGAATGTCAACAATGCTCCCAACAATGTTTTTGAGGATGGTCATGTGACAGAGGTTGATGTTGTCCCACCATCAAATATAGAGCCACCATAAACCACAACCTAAGGGGAAAGTTCAACTAAGAAGATCACCGTTGTAAGAGGTTGGAAAAAAGAAGACAAGTTAGTTGAAATTGAAGACATAAAGTTTAATGGATATTCAGTTCGTGAATCTACCAAAAAGCATGGTATTCCTCCCTCATTAATACATTATTGGATAAATGGGCTGGCTCGTACAAAATGTAGAGGGCCTCTTACATATATGATTGAAGAGGAGGAGGCCGAGGTGTTTGAGTGGTGTAAGGAGATGGCCCAAATGGGACATGGGCAAGAGTTGATACAACTCAAATCCACAGTTGCTCAAATCTGTCAGGGGAGGCCAAATCCATTCAAAGATGGGTTTCCTGGTAAATCATGGTGATTTGGGTTAAAAAAAGGCACCTAGACCTTGTATTGTGTATAAATGAGGGCCTTGATAGAGACAAATCTTCAAAATTACACCCTACAATTGTGTCTAAGTTCTATGACACTCTTTCTAGTGCATACAATAAGTATTCTTATGTTGCAGACCATATATGGAGTTGTGACAAAACATGTTTACATGCAGGAAGGAATTATGACATGCAAGTAATTTACGAGAGAGGGAGCCGAAATGTGCCAAAGATTTTGCCTAAGAGCAGGGAGTGGATAACTATTCTATGTTGTGTCAATACAATTGGTGCTTCAATCCCATGCTTTTATCTATTCAAAGGTAAAAATCAATTGGAAAACTATAGACAAAATTGTGAACCAGGTGCATGCATGGCTACACATTCCCATGCATGGATGACTAAGAATTTTTTTTATTTTTTTTATTTTATTTTTTTATTTTTTATTTTTTTAAATGGATTTGTTGCTTTTGTGCATCTATTTTAGGTGGTGTCTCACCTTAGAATAAACACCTATTAGTCTTAGATGGTCATGGAAGCCACATTGTTGTGAAACCAATTGAGGAGGAAAATAATTTGAGTATCAACCTGTTAAAATTGCCTACTCATATCACTCACAGATTGCAACCCCTTGATGTCAGTGTGTTTGGCCATTTCAAGAACTATTTTAGGTCAGAGCGATCTGCATGGATGGAAAATAATCTAGGGTTAGAGGTGAAAATGTTTGAGCTAGCAGAGCTTGGAAGTAAATCCTTTAAAATGGCTCTCACACCATCAAATATCAAGGATGGATTTAGGGGGACTGGAATATGGCCACTAAACTATGATGTTCTTATGCATGATACTGGTTGTAGCCAATCATTTCATGTTAATGGTCAAGAAGAAGGGCATGTACAAGAAAATGTTGAAATGCAAGAAGTGGATGAATACGAAGATGCAGTTGTTGCTGATAATATAATTTTCCTCTTAAAGACACTTATATGGTGATGATGATGAACAGGTAAGTGAAACAAAATACAATCATGAACCAATTGAAAGTAACATGGAGGTTATTCTACCAACTGAAGCACATGAAACTTCAACTGCTAATATTCTTAATGACTATTAATCATGCACATGAGAATGATAACATGGTTGAAAAAGACATTGCTGATATTGCATTAGGAAGAAACAATGGCCAATTGACATTGCCAAGCCAAGTAACCCCACCATCATGGCTGCAGAAGCCATAATGAATTTAAACAAACATGGCGTCTCAAGAAAAAATGAAGAAAGCATGAACATGCCTTCACAACTAGCACAATTGAACAATGAGATTGTTCATTTTTGTGTGGACAGTAGCTCAATGGAAGAAGATAGTGCACATAATGAGGAATCATGTGAAGAGAGCAATATAGCTAAATCAATTGTCCTGGATATTGAAAGGTAAGTATCAACCAATGACATGCATGACGCAGGGAATGAGAAGTTACTTGATTTGTTCCTAAAGCTACTAGTAGAGATATTATCAAAGAAAAAAACATGGAACACCAGGTATTCTTTATTGGGCCGAAGTTCACATTTACTCACCTCAGAAGACTATATAACCCTATTAGTTGAGTCTGAAAAAGGAAACTTGACATTCAAGAATTAAAACAGAGAAATAAGGATTTAGCCAAGGAAAATAAGGAAAAAAGGATTGTTGCAACACAATGTCGAGCAGAGGAAAGACTTGAAAGAGATAAACTAAGGCAAGAGAAGGACCATAAAAAACAAATGGCAAGGCAGGAAAAGGAAGCAAGAAAGGCTCAATAAATGCTTCAAAGAGAAAGGCGAATGGCAATTGACAATGATGCAAGCACAATTAGTGAAACAAGGATGATGCCAACCACATTTGACCAAATTGCAGATAATACATCATTATTCCAAGACCTTATAAAAATTCAAGTGCCTCAATATTAGAATGGGGGTTTACTCACTTTCTATATTCCTATCAGTGTAGGTGTCAATCCTATGTATGCTTATCAAACACATCCACTTAATGTAAGGGTTAGTAGCACCAATGTGAGTTATGGGTACTCAATTCCTTCATAGCTACGTGGGGAAAATTTGACTCAATCATATGGCAACAATGAAACACATCCTAATCAACCACTATTAGGTAGGCCAACCTACTTGGATCAATTAGGGAACTCAAAAAGTTTGGGCACTAAATATTCTGGAGGCCATCAAGAATAGGGGTGTGATATGTTTTTTGTTGTAACCACATTATGACGTGGATTTTGGATGGACCACCTCTTTTTCTTCTCACATGAGGATTTTGGCTTATAATCTAGGTCATTTTATTCCATACTGTTTGCAACATTGTAATCAAAATCCATTTTAGAAGCAACATTGATAGTCTATTTGAATGGAGAAATCCTATATGAGAATGAAAATGAAATTTTTGTTCTTCCTTTACATACCAAATGATCCACAACATCATATTTTTCTCCGAGTTGTTAATAAATGAAAAACAAGGGAATAATGTAATCAAGAACAACTTGCTTTACATAATTTGAAAACTCCATAAAACAATGAAAAGTATCAATAAACACCCAGGTTTATGCAAACATCATGACCCCATTTATTATGGTGGTCATTTCAACCTCATAATTTCTCCCTCACTATTACAAATTGAAAATACATTAAATTCCATTTGACAATGCTTACAGGAGATAGCTTTTTGATTTTTGTGTAGCTTGGGAGGTACTCCAAACCCTTGTGTTCGAGGGTTGGAGGTCAAAGCGCCACAATTAGGCTTGTGGGCTTGGAACCAAGTATGGGGTTCTACACCCAATCGTGTTTGGGGCAATTCCAAAAGAACATTTATATATTTGATGGCATGATATGATAGAGGGCGAAAATGGGAATCCAATGCTTCGAAAATCAGTGAATTCCGTGTTGTAGAAGTGGAGAAATGAATTTTTGAAGTTGACAAGTAAATATTGGTTTTCAAGTCATGTAGGCTTGAAGTAATATTTGACCAATAGATGCGTATCTTCATCTATTCATGGAAACCCATCATTTGGATATAAATAGAGGGTGAATTGGAGTTTTTTTTAGCATCCAATATTGTGCAATGCAAGGCAGAAAGGAGAGCATAAGAAACTCGACTGGAAGATTGAAACCTTTGTTTGGGCCGTAGGAAAGAGGACACTTCAACGAAGGAGAGAAGATGTTTTGGGGGGCTTCTTGTGACTGTTTACAACTGTAGGATGGCAAAGATAGGAGAGGTAAGACGCAAGACTGATATGGCAGCAAAGAGGTGAGTAAATCCTGTTTTGAGTGGGCCGTAGGTGTTGGAAGATAACTTTGGTAGGCCGTAGGCCATACCACCACAAAAAGACACCTACAAAAATCTATTTGGGGTGGTATATGCCCAGAAAAATAACACAATAGGTGGGCATACTCCCAAGGTTAGGCCTAGTAAATTAGAGGCTGTTTGGGTGATGTATTTAGGGTTGTTGCATTATGCAAATTCGCTAACCAGGGACAACATAGATATATATAACTAAAACTGAGTTTGCCTTGTGTTGGGTCATTCCTTTGACCAATGCTTGGATTAGTTTGATGGTCAGTTGTAGGAGACCTTAGGAGCTATTTGGAGGAGCCAATGTGGACTATTTGGAAGCCTACTAAGTAGCCAAGTTTACAACAGGAATATTAGATAAGAGGAAAGATGACAACAAGAAGGAGAGTTTCATATGTTCCCTTGGTTGATGAGTTGATTGTGTCCTAAGTGAGGACATATCGATGTGCCCAAATTTGTGCAATAGCTCCTCTACTACAGGGCAAAGGGAAGATTGGTGGAGTCTGTGGGTAGCCATGTGCAAGGGTCTCCTAGGTGTGAGGATGCCCTAACTAGGTGTAGATGCTACAACGTGGACTTGGTCTCTTGTGGAATGTTGGAGGGCAATGTGAGAGAAACCTAAGTGTGGATGTGATTGGGCACTTATGGTCTACTGGAGGACAATGGGATAGTGTCCAAGTTAGAGCTGGGTGAGCAACACCTTGATGGACAAAGGTAGTTGCCAGAGAGGCAGTTGTTGAGCTCAAGGGTTAATGAGCTAGACGAGCAGTTTTGGAGCCCAAGACTTGTGTGTGGAGAAGGACTATGATGGGTAGTCCTCTGTGCCCTATGTTGGTCTTCATCGGAGCAACGAAGGAAGACCATAGTGGGTAGAAGTCCCTGAGTAGCTGAGAAGCAACATTGGCCAGATTGACACTTGTTTACAAGTGGAGCTATGAACAACTCAATAAGAGTCTTGATGGACGAAGGGACAACTAGATATCATATCGATAGCCAAGATTCAGTGGCCAGATGGACTTGGAGCATTGATAGAGGCAGGACTACAAATCAGGAGTTGAATTACCAGGTAGGTACAAGGTACAACCAAGAGGAGCTGATAGAGGATGCTACAACAAGATGGTTAGAGTATCTTGTTTTTGTATCTTGCACTAGTAGATGATTGAGGGACATTATCACTGGTACGAGAGCACTGGACTATTGTATTATATCAGTTGGATTAATATAACGATGTTGGATTGAAAAATTTAAAAGTTTTCTATATTCTGTGCATGTGTTATTTACTGTTATTTTATTCCGCTATGCAAAGTAGTTTACAATTGAGATTCTTGGTTTGGTAGCGCCAGTGATTTTAAGACTCTAACCTAGACCCAAGGTCGTGGAAATTCAACATGGTATTAGAGTGTATTTTAGCTACTTTGAGGGACAGTGAATCAAAGTGTGCAAAACGAAGCAACTCAGAGGGAGTTGTCACTATCTAGATCATGGAGTAGAGGGTTTAGCAGGAGACATGGAGATGTGGTATTGACTGGCTTGGCATTGAGATTGGATGGGAGTTCTGGTGGATTGGTGTTGAGCCCAATGAACAAAAAATATTTATAGGGAAGATTGTTGATCATGGAATTCCATTGATGTGCCATGGGTGGTTGGGTCAACTCAAGGGTGAATTTGGCATGGACGAGATCAAGTTGAGGATTCATGTGATGGAATACAAGTTGGCAGGCTAGAGTCTTCATCAGATCGTGATGTTTCATATCCAATATTTGTGGGATTTGCATGATTGATATTCGATCCACGAGGATGAGTGTTTGCAGAACTGAGCTAGTGGAGATCGTGTAGGCTTAGAGGGAGTCTAGCCTTAGAGGGAGAAGCCCTATCGAGGTTCAGGATCTTCAAGTTCGGATGTGATGAGGCAGAGGCACTATAGAGATTATCAGATTCATCTATAGGGTATGCTGTAATGATGGGTGCCAAATGGGCTAGTGTCGTCACCAGACGATGCTGGTTACTTCCTATTCTTGGAAGTACCTCCCTTGCTAAGAGGGAGTGTTGACTTTTGTGTAGCTTGGGAGGTACTCCAAGCCCTAGTGTTCGAGGGTTGGAGGTCAAAGCACCACAAGTAGGCTTGTGGGCTTGGAACCCAAGTATGAGGTTTTGCACCCAATTGTGTTTGGGGAAATTCTAGAAGCACATCTATATATGTGATGGCATGAGATGATAGAGGGCAGAAAGGAGAATCCAATCCTTCGAGAATTGTCTAATTCCAAGTTGTAGAAGTGGAGAAATGAATTTTTGAAGTTGAAAAGTAATTATTGGTTTTCAAGTCATGTAGGCTTGAAGTAAAATTTGGCCAATAGCTGTGTCTCTTCATCTATTCATGGAAACCCCTCATTTGGCTATAAATAGAGGGTGAACTAGAGTTTTTTTATCATCTAATTGGTTGCAACGCAAGGTAGAAAGGAGAGCATAAGAAACTCGACTTAGGAAGATTGAGACCTCTGTTTGGGCTGCAGGAAAGAGGGCACTTCAATGAAGGAGACATGCTATTCCGGGGGGCTTCTTGTGATTATTTGAAGGATTGTTTACAACTGCAGGAAGGTCGAAATAGGAGAGGTAAGACGCAAGACTGATATGACAACAAAGAGGTGAGTAAACCCTGTTTTGAGTGAGCTGTAGGTGTTGGAAGTTAAATGTGGTAGGTCGCAGACCAGACCACCACATAAAGGCATATATGCAAGGTTGTTTGGGGTGGTATATGCCTAGAACAACAACACAATAGGTGGGAATACTCCCAAGTTTAGGACGTATTAAATTGGAGGTTGTTTTGGTGATGTATTTAGGGCTGTTGCATCGTGCAAGTTCCCTAACTGGGGACATCAAAGATATATCAGAATTGAAGCTGATTTTGCCTTATGTTGGGTCATTTCTTTGACCAATGGTTGGATCGGTTTGATGGGCAGTTGTAGGATACGTTAGGATCTATTTGAGGATCCCACATGGAATGTTGGGAAGCCTACCAAGCATCCAAGGTGACAACAGGCACATCAGATGAGAGGCAAGAGGACAGTAGTAAAGAGAGTTACATATGTTGCCTTAGTTGATGAGTTGATGGTGTCATAAGTGAGGACATATTGACATGCCCGGATTTGTGCAATAAATCCTCTATTTTAGAGCAAAGGGAGGATTGGTGGAGTCTGTGGGAAGCCATTTGTAAGGGTCTCCTGGGTGTGAGGATTCCCTAACTAGGTGCAGATGCTACAACGTGGACTTGGTCTATCGTGGACTATTGGAGGGCAGCGTGAGGGAAGACTAAGTGTGGATGTGATTGGCAACTTATGGTCTGGTGGAGGACAATGAGATAGTTTCCAAGTTAGAGCCCAGTGAGAAACACCTTGATGGAGAAAGGTAGTTACAAGAGAGGCAGTTGTTGAGCTCATGGGTTGATGAACCAGAGGAGGAGTTGTGGAGCCCGAGACTTGTATGTGGAGAAGGAATTCTACAACAGATGATGGGTAGTCCTCCTAGTCTGTGTTCATTGTAGGAGATGGAAATCTTGCAGTGATAGGTGGAAGCCCTTCGTGCCCTATGTTGGTCTTCATCAGAGCAGTGCATGAAGACCATAGTGGGCGGCAGTCCCCGAGTAGCTGAGGAGAAATAATGGGCAGATTGAGAGTTGTTCACAAGTGGAGTTGTGAATAAATCGACAAGAGTATCAATGTGTTGTGCCCTTGACGGATGAAGGGACAGCTAGAGAGCAGAGTGATAGCCAAGATTTAGTGGCCTGATAGACTTGGAGCATTGATAGAGGCATGAGTTGCAGATCAGGGGCTGAAGGACTAGGCAGGTAGGGTACGACTGAGAGGAGCTGATAGAGGATGCTACAATCAGATGGTCAGAGTATCTTGTTTTGTATCTTTTACTAGTGGATGATTGAGGGCCTTTATCCCTGGTATGGGAGCCCTAGACTATTATATTATATCAGTTGGATTAATATAATGAAGTTGGGTTGAAAAATTTAAAAGTTGTCTATATTTTGTGCATGTGCGATTTACTGATATTTTATTCCACTGTGTAAAGTAGTTTATGGTTGAGATTCTTGGTTTGGTAGCATAAGTGCTTTTAAGACTCTAACCTAGACCTAAGGTCATGGGAATTCAACACAGCTCTGCTTCCATTGCAATTGGGTTAATTATAAACACTGCGAGTCCTTTGAATAAAAAATTCAAATTTCTTTAATCAAACAAATTAACAATTGCCCTATTGTAACTAGAGAAGAAACTGTGAGGAAAATGAAGTGGATGACAAGAAAGAATACCAAACAATTCAATTCAATTTTGTTATCTTTCATGACTACATTGAACCAATCAAATTCACAACTGCCTTGTTATCATTAGAGAAGAAAATGTGATCAAAACATAGTGGATGACATGAAATAATACCACCCAATCTATTAAAAAAATTGATTTGCCATGACTCCATTGAATCAAATGGATTCAATTTTTTTTAATGAAACAAATTCATAACTGTTCTATTATGATCAGAGAAGAAAATGTGGGCAAAATGTAGTGGACGACAAGAAAGAATCTGAGAAGCATCTGAGCATGTTGAAAAGTCACAAACTCAAATTGGAACTCATTCTCAACTTCCTTAGTATTACAAATTAAGAGAATTTCTTTATCCAAGGAGTTAAAAACTCCACAACACATGTCAATACTTAATAGTCAACTAAAATGTATATCATGATTCAAAATTGAGATAAACAAGTGGATTAAATATGAGTGTCAAGTGTATATTAAATTGTTGAGCAAGGCTACAACCTAATTTGAGCTACACCTTGTCTGTATAACTTTCTATCTTTTCAGGCATAAGTTAATTCTAAGGAGGTTTAATATCAAGGTTGGTTTTTCAAATACAGGTCTTCAACAAGGAGATAAAAACTATGAAGCTGCCAAACAACTACATTGGTTTTTCTTAAAGTATTTGATGATTATGCCTTAGACCGAATCAAAAATAGATTTATGTAAATGAAAATTGAACAAAGCAGCTATACTTTGCCCTTTTTTTTCAAGAAGAGAAAAACGAACTTACTTTCAATACTTAAAACAAAAGAGGTTACAAGTAGCATAATTAGATTTTCGACAAAAGAGAGATCAATGTCCAAATTAAGTCTTCTTGCCAGGGAATAGTTCACCAAAGAGACATAGATCACAAAAATAGACATCATTCACAAAAATTGAAAACAAATCAGAACAAATTACATTGGAATCTCAATGTCCATGTTTCCCAGGGAGTGTCTCGAAACTATTGAAAGATCAAGTCATAAATTCTAGAATGGGCGATATATATTCAGCTACTAGTCCTGCGAGTTTCCCGTGTTATATCTCCTCTCATTTGTCTCATTGAGTTCTTTCAGATCAACTGCTCTGCACAACACACCAAGATACTGCAATACAAATCTTCAAAGAGTCTACTACCTTTGATAGGAAGGCTAGGGAAGACGTCCTTATAGAGGCATAACTATCCATATTGCAATGCACCTTTATATATGTGGAGAAAATAGAAGAAACATAAAAAGATGGAAAAAAATACTACCGTCGTTGAACTATAAGTAACCCAAACAGACGAAGGTGAACCCCAAAATCTTCCTAGTGAGATGGAAGTAATCATAAAATGTGCACTAGATTAGGGCCCAATTACTACCTACAGGCGAGGGATTTGAAAACTTTTGAAAGATCAAATGAACAACCTTGAACAATATATAAACCCACAAAGAAAGTAGCACTTTTATATCTTTATTTTCAGCCCAAGGTGTAGCCAGGCCCATGGAATGTCGACAAAGAAGGTTTTCAGGCTCAAAAGGACTCCTACTCTTCAGTCATCAGGCTCAAAATATGAGGGTTTTTCAAATTTATGGTGATCCAGAAGCAAAAAATCCCCACAAAAATTATAGTGAACCTCAAGCATAAAACCCCCAAAAAATTACAGTGAACCCCATGCAAAAAAACCTTGCAAAATTTACAATGAACCCTAAGCATAAAAACAAGGAAAAATTTACAGTGAACCCTATGCTCACAAATAAATTCAGTAAACCCCATGCAAAAAAACCCTTCAAAATTTACAGTGAACCTTAAGCATAAAAACATGGCAAAATTTATAGTGAATCCCAAGCAAGAAAAATTTACAGTGAACCGTAATCATTAAAACACCAAAGAGTGCAAATTTCCCATGGTTTGAATGTGTTTACAAACAAAAAGTAGCAACTGGTAGGAGTGGAATCCTACTGGACAACCATCGACGAAGCCACCGAGCCGCACAAACCCCGCTGCATCGATGTTGAAGACCTCAACCCCTCGCCACACCTCACCTACAAACCCAATCGAGCTTACTTTCAACAAATATCACAAAGGTGTCAAAAACAACTACAAATGAACCAATGAAAATGTTTGAAAAATTCACAGGCAAGAGAACTTACCCTCGAAAAAACCCACTAGAGCGTGAAAAACCCATGTCCACCATGTCCATTATTGAGCCGACTGAAATCTGGGGTTGGGTTGACAACAAATGACTGTACTAAGTGATGGTGCACCACGACCATGGAGAAACGAGGCACAACAATTGAAACCCTGAACTCGTAAACAAATCACAAACCACTTCTCTCAACACACAAACTACTTCTCTCATCAACAAAATCAGTCGAGCGCAATCATCGAGAGTATGTTGACCAACATCAGGGTGCCAATCGAACAAAAGTCGGGGCAGAAGAGGGCCCACACACTGACCCCAAGAAAAATAACATAGGCTTCAAACACAGTAACCCATAAACCCTAATTGACGAGGAAAAACACAAGGATTGAGGTGCTAGTTAATTCCACAACTGCCATGATAGGTGGGACGATGTGCTAGACACATGTCATATAGGTGATTTGATGCTAAGATGGTCATTTGATGTTGTGGTAGGGAGGGCGCACAACAACTGGCGTCCCTCCCCTAGATGCCACCCATATTTTTTTTAACATGAGATTGCCCTATGAAAGCACTGTGGTGTGACACCCATGATACATACAATTCCATCCGACATCAATGACAAAACACTATTATACCAAGTTTTAACATTAAAGGGCATCCACATGGATGATGTGAGAATTTTAGAGTAGGAAACCATAAACACTAGTGAGCATCTACCATTCAAATAACTTTTAATTAATATTTTTAATATTAAATATGAAAATATTTACACCATTTTTGTTGTACTGAGAGACACTCTACAATCCATTATAGGGAAGATGTGCATAATGTACAATCCATTATAGGGGAGATGTGCATAATGTAAGTAAGTAATGTAATGTAAATTGGTTAACATTTATTAAATGTTAGGAAAAATATATATAAATAGAAAAAAAAACTAAAAACTAAATTAAGGGTTGGCTTCATATTCAAATTAAAACATATATAAATGTAAAAAGTAATGTAAAAATTAAAATGTAAAATATAAAATGTAAACCTAGAATCCATATAGATTAAAATAATGATTTTGTAACCATATTTAAATTTAATTAAGAAGCAAGTAAAAACTCAATACTTACAATAAATTTAAAATATAGCTAGATTTTTAACTATGCACGTTCACCCCCACTTTACCATGGATATTATTAGCTTGTATATAGACTTTGTTAAAATACCATGAGCCAATACCATGGCTTATCAATCCAAGATTCCCAATAACCATTTTTAAATTTAATTAATAAGCACATAAAAAATTCAATAAATAAACTTAGAATATAACAAGATTTTAAACCATGGATATTCACTCCCACTTTACCATGAATATTATTAACTTGTAAATAGGCTAGTATAATGGCTCATCAATATAAGATGCCCAAATACCATAACTCATTTCACAATCAAAATAATTTAATTTTATAACAATTTTTTAATTAAATATAAAAGAAAAAAATTGTTATAATTACTTTTGAGATATAACTAAATCCTCTATCCTCACTACTAAAAATATTTGGTAGGTATTCTAGAGATAGAAGGTGAGAGGGAAGGGGAGTGAGGGAGAAGGAAGAACAAAAACATAAAGAGGAAGAGATGGAGAGAGACAAAGATAGACAAGGGAGAGATAGAGAGAGAGAGATGAAGTTGAAGGGGGAGAGAGAGGGAGGGAAGAACAAAGACATATAAAAGTAGAGTTGGAGAGAGATGGAGAGTGACAAGGGAAAGATGTAGAGAGAGTAAGGAGAGAAGAGAGGAGAGGGAGAGGAGGAGAAGAGAGAGGAGACTTGAGAGAGAGGAGAGTAAGGGAGAGAGGAGAGGGAGAGGGAGAGGAAAGAAAGAGAGGTTACTTTTAGATGCAAATTATATAATTTATTTGAGCCTTTGAAATTCAAGTCTCAAGTGAAGTGACATGATTACCACTAACAAGAATTGTACAAAAGATACATGGACGCATCTTAATGTTCACACATATATAAAATATATACATGTGAAAAATTAGATTTATAATACTACTTAATCATGTAGCAAGTGAACAATAATATATATAATAAATAATTTAATGGTAAATTATAAACCACTTCAAAATTAAAATAAATAACATTTAACTTACTTATTTTTTTAATGTGTTTATATATTTACCATTGAACTAAAAACTAACATTATACCAATTTCCATACCATATAATTAATTAAATTCACATCCTAACATAGAGCCAGTGTATCATAAGTCCAATGATTTGCTTATGTCATATAATCCTTGGTGAAGGGTTTTCATAATTCTTAACTTAAAATTACCTCCCTGAGATTCTATTCTTTCAAGGTATTGCAGAAAGGTAATATCTATGATAGCTTTAAGTGAGTTATCAAAGGTCTAATGAATAGACCTTGTCTCCACGATCAAGAATGAGATAACTTCTAATCTATAGAATCTTCGGCCATTAAGCCGCCCACTTGAATGAGTTTATTTGTAGAAGATATTGTTTTTATAAACATTTGTTTTTACTACAATTAATTACCATGGCAAGTTAATTCACTCTTATATTTATTTTTTGAACTTTTATTTTTATAAACAAAGACTTCCTCCTTTGCAGCTTTTTTTTGTATAATCAAAAACAATTTTTTTTTCGTATAACCAACTAATTATTAATTTAAAATGTATAAATGTTTCTAATTATTTTTAATGATTATTTAATTTATTTTCTCCAAAATATGATTGATAAACTTTGTTAAAGAGAATCTTGTTGTTTTTATAACATTGACCATGGCAAGTTTATTCACTATTATATATACTTTTTATTTTATAAACAAGAACAAGAACAACTTGTTTTGCAGCTCTTTTATTTGATAAAATTATTTTATTTTTTTCATATAACCAATTTATGATTAATTTAGAACCTCCAAAATAATTTTAAAGTATATCTAATTTATTTTTTCCAAAATATGATTGATAATCTTTGTTAGAAATGCAAATTTATTTTTATAGATTTATGGTTTTGTTTTCACAAAAATAAAAAAATATAATTAATTAAAATTAAAATAAAAAAATAATTATTTAAAAATATATTTATTTGAAATTAAATTTTTAGTAATTAAAATTATTTTATTTTATTATTTTAAATGGATTTAATATCATTTATAAATGTTCATTTCATATAAAAAAATGTTTTGAAAAATCAATTAAATTTATTTTCTATTTCAAAATGTATTGAAGTTACATGGATTTGTTTTATGGCAATAAAGTCATCTACCCATTTCAAAATGTATTGAAATGTTTTAATGTTACATGGATTTGTGTTGTGGCAACAAAGAACATGGATTTGTTTTGTTGCAACAAAGTCATCTACCCATTTCAAATTGTATTAAAATGTTTTAAAGTTATATGGATTTGTTTAGTGGTAACAAAGTTATCTTTATTAAAGGTTAATATGTATTTATCAATATTATAAAAATTATTGTTTTTTGTAGTATATAATATTTACTCTTATCTTATGAAAAAGTAGTTTCAAATATTATTATAATATAATTGATATTGATTAGTTATGAATATGTCATTAAAGCTTTGCTATTGGATCGACCTTTAAATCAAAAATTAAGGTAGGTGACTTAGATGATTCTTTGGCTAGTGGTTGTTGGTGTTGATCATAATATTGGGTATTGAAGTGTGTGTTTTTCTATTGCAACATTCATTACTTGTGTTGTTTTGTTAGACTCCATATTAGCTCCAAGATGTTGGTCTCTAACAAGAAAAGTAAATAATTGAGCTTGAGAGGTTTTTGGGTTGTTGGCCCATAGAATTTACTGGGATAAGTTGTATTGCTTAATCAAACAACAAGCATTAAAATTGAAGATAAATTTTGTCGCTAAATATAGGACAAATAAGTCCTTTAGACCGTTTTTCAAATATATTATATTGAGCATTTTCTTACAACATAGTGCAATGAAGTGACCTTTTGGATTTTACATTATAGTTTGGTAACATGATTTTGGATGAGATTGCAATATTCTATCATTTAAATTGTATTTTTGAATGTAGAAATGGGTTCAGGGGCATTTCAATTGTGCAACTCGATAACTTAAAACTACATTCCTCTCAAATTTTGGTTGGATTTCACATAAAACTGTTTAAAAAATATGCCCCGAAAAAGGCCAAAAGATCATCTCATTAGACTACATCTTTTCTTACCATTTTATGTTTTGATTGAGTTAATAAGATCATTTTATAGTGTAGTATGAAGATGTGTCAT
This sequence comes from Pinus taeda, assembly GCA_000404065.3. NCBI lineage: Eukaryota > Viridiplantae > Streptophyta > Pinopsida > Pinales > Pinaceae > Pinus > Pinus taeda. The sequence goes on along the minus strand of APFE030601561.1, from coordinate 31,415 downwards.
GATTGCCATAAAAGAGATGTGTTACAAGTGGGTATAGTTTTGATTTTATATTAAATTTTCATATCAAAAGAGGTTTTTCAGATTTAAATTGTTCCACGCTAACAAAAAATTTGATATTCGAATCGTTAGATTTTTTTTTTTTGAATGTCTACGTTAAGTTACATGTCAAAAGCTACATATAAACTTGAATGCTTTACTATAAAGAAAACATCCTTCTAAATATCCATCTAAATTTTATACCATAAAAAACACTTAAATTTAGTATTAAAATAAATCTAAATTAATAACTAAAATAATTCTATTACTTAATAAAGATAAAATGTTTTATGCCTTCAAAATTTTACATAAAATATTTCCATTCTTATAAATAAAGAAGAGTTTAGTATATACAACTTTTAATACTAACTGTTAAATTTTTTATTCTCTAAAAGTTTCCTACTACAAATGTGGTACCTCAAAAGTTACACGAGATTATTAATGCATGTTACATGTGATTATTAATGCATTCAAACTGTTGGCTCTTCATTAATGGTGGTGTAGAAGGTCAACGCTCCTCGTGTGTTTCGTGGCATGTGCTTAAATCTAGCGATGTGTTTGTTTACTAACACGTGTGGGTTTTGGTGTAATGACAATCGTGACTCCAACAAGTGGTATCAGAGCCAGAGGTCTCGAGTTCGAAACACACTGGGCTCGCGTTGGGGGGGAGATTGTTGGCTCCCCATTAATGGCGGTGTAAAAGGTCAACGCTCCCCGTGTGTTTCGTGGCATGTGCTTAAATCTAGCGATGTGTCTGTTTACTAACACTTGCGAGTTTTGATGTAATGACAATCATGTCTCCAACACAAATCAGCATAGAACCACATAGATCTTCGATCAGTAAGACAGGCATTGTGAGAAATCAAAATAAACATAAACATATTTTTCTTAAAGGGAGGTCAAGAGGAATTTATGCTATCTCAAACGTTGCATATGATTATTAATGCATTCAAACCAGCGTAAAACCATATGGATCTTCGACCAATAAGGCATTTTGAGAGATCAAAAGAAACATAAACATATTTTTTCTTCAAAAGAGGTTAAGAGGAATTTATGCTATGTTAATTTATTAAAGTTTTATAGATATTGTAATTATTTTTTAAATTATTTTTATTATGATTAATTAATTTTTAATTTATAAGTTTATATACTTTTTTTCATTTAATTATGAATGTTATATTGAAACTATCTAATATATTAATGTGTACTTTGTACCCTTGAGCTATATATATTAACAATTATTAACTTGCGTAAGATTTATTACTAATATTTATTATTTTTTATTTTTGAATGTAAATATATATATGTTTTGAGATTTTTAAATTTTTGACATTATTAGTTATTTTATATTTTTTGGTTTGAACAAATAAATTTTTCTTTTCATCATTTATATCATAGTATTTATTCACTGTTTAAAGTGTGAAAATAAATCTAACTATAATTGTGATTTATTGGAGGCTACATATTACTTTTGAGTGACCTACAATAAGAGAGACAACATTTTAAGTCACATATTAACCTAAGTTCCTACAATGATAGAGACAACCTTCTAAGTTCTATATAAGCTTGAGTGCTTTATTAACCTTCTTCAAGTTTTTGAACTAGAGGATCATGCATACTAATGTATTGTCCTTTTTATTCCTTAATATATTTAAAAAAAATCTCAATCCAATCAGCACATTATGTTGATACAATGAACATTTCTCATAATTTTTAATCATGTTGTATCATTTAGTTAAAAAAAATGAATGAATTCCATTCCCTAATTTGAATTATCCAAATCTTGCTCCATACTCCCTCCCCCAAGGGAGCAAACACGTTTAATTGCAATTGTGATACATATTAGTTTGGATGTTGTACAATAATGTAATAGAGGCATTCTTCTTTTAGTTCCTAAAACAAATGATAACATGTACTAATATGTTACCCCATTTCCTTCTTTAATCTCTCAATCCAACCAACACATTATTTTGACACAGTTGGAATTTTAATAATGTTCATTGTGTTGTGTCATTTACCTTGAAATCATTCCCATACTTGACCCAATTTATCTAAGTCATTCTTGCTTCTGAATTAAGTAATATCATTTATAGAAGCCATAATGTCATGTGATTAAGGATCTTTTTTAGGTGCCAACAAGCCTTTCCACCATGTTAGTTTGCTATTCCTCAACTTTGAAGTTTGAGAATCCTTTGCCTTTGGAAAAATATGTTGCCACATTCTCTTGCTCTATGCTCAAACAAAAGTTGCAACAAACGTAATATGCTCATAATCCAATAACATTCAATTATTGTCCTTACACTTTATCACAATTTCTCATGAAGATCTTTGATTATATTAACCTAAATGTAGGGTCAAGCAAAGTTTGTGGACATATTCTCCCTCATCTTTTGACTTTTAGCACAATAAACTTAAATGTGGCATGAAACTAGGAAATCATGATTTCATGGAGAAGCTTGTTGTTTCTAAAATCTATAGATGCAAGATGAAACTAGGAAGTCATGACTCCATATAGATACTTTATTTGTCTATAAGTAACATGTTTAAGTCATATTGAAAAATTCTATAATCACACAACCCATTAGAGGAATTTTGAGGTCTAAAATGGGCATCAAAACAAAAAAATTGTACTATCAAAGTCAACTTTAAAAAAACCAATCACATTTTAGAAACATTGTCTCTTGACGATGAGTTGGCATTGGTTGAGTTAAAAATACTTACCTGTCAAATTATAGGTGGTAGATGAAAACCCATAATTAATATAATAGTACTTAAAAAATATTCACGATGAAAAAAACACTAATAAACTAATTTTATTAGTGTTAACTTATATAACATTCGTAATCCTCGTGTTATATGTAATATATCACATATCACACTTTACATAAAACAATTCACAATTTAACTCATATATATATATATATATATTATATGGGATCAACATCCTGCCAGCCAAACTAGCATAGCCTAACCCTGAGGGTGTCAGGGAGAATTGAACCCGTGACCTTGCAATGACGAAGTATTTTAGCAACGGGACCTCAACCAATTGAGCTAACTCTCAAAACTATTTTTACTTCATATTATACAATATAGTTTAGTCTTATTCAAATTTTATATAATTTATATTAGCTTAATTTGATTTAATTCATATTTTTTGAATTATGTACTATGTTTACTATAAATTTAATACGTAATTATAATGGTATGACATATTATTATATTGAAATATATATGTATAATTCTTTTAGATAATATTTTTTTATATTAATTTTTTACATAGTATTTTAATTGTTATTATTATATGATTTTTAATTATATAAAATATTAGGGGATTTAGATTTTAATTATGTAAATGAAAAATTATAAATTCATATTTGATTCTATGTTCTTAATTGTTAAAGGATAAGTCACAAATGCATTAATTGTTTAAGGATGATGATGATAATTATTATTATTATTTTAAGTTCACTTCTTTAAAATAGTCACATTTATTTTTAGTCACATCAATAAGACTTTTTTTTTTTAATTAATTTAATTTTAAGACAACTTTTTAATATAGCTCGACCATGATTGTATGGATTCTAGTGCAAAAGGTGAGTTGTAAATAGATCTCCCTCACAAAATGATTGGTTCAATATTGTATGCAAACACGTAGTTTGTTATAGAGAAGTGATTCTATATTTAGTGTTACTAGCTTAGATTACCCATAATATTTTATTATATCTCTTAGGAGGCTCATTTTAGGCCTCAAAATTCCCTTCATGATTGCCACATAAATCTATAACCAACAACCTAATCAAACCATAATGATGCACGCCTATTATGGAGGGTCGTTCCCTAATTCCAAACTTAAAGATAACCTCTTTTTCTCTTAATACGTACAGGATTAAGGAAGAACTAATTATCATAATAATTCATTATTTTAAGATTAGTAATCATTCAAAAATAATGGAAGTTGAAGAAAGAAACACAAGAACAAAAGTATTCATTTGTTGTTCTAGGAGTCCACAACTTGGTGCAAGTCAATGTCTTGTTTTTTTTATGAAACACTAATTAATGTTGGGGCAAACACTCTTCCAAGTGGTTTTCTTCCCACCAAAGTACAACTCAAGATGTCGGAAGCACTCCTATCATAGGGGTATCAAGCTTATACCTTGGGACTAAGGTTTTACTCTCATAACTCTTCACAAGTTACCAATTTAAAAAATGAATGACAAGTCTATAAGCATGTCATGCACATAAAACAATAATTAATTAAAAAGTGGATACAAGAGTCTTAATATTTTACCAACACGCGTTGCACATAGATATTATGTGATATGGGCTCAACGCTCCCCTTCATGGGGCTATTGCAATCCCAACTTTAAAAACAAGACAAGGTTTCTGCACTCCCCACAAAGATATACTTTCCCATTCACCGCTTTTTAATCTAGAAAAATGATGGTAGGACATAATGTGTTTCGATCTACAACAAAATTTAATTGCATCTAAGCTCTCATACCAAGCGTAGAGAAATAAATTATGAACACAATTCCTAATAATCCCATCAAAAGGAAAAGGTCTAGCCCCCATGTCACAAAAACATGGGTCACTAAATCCACAACACAACTTGGATAATTTTTTTCTTATCTCTAAGCTTAATACATTTAATATATTATTGCTTAAAAGATACATTTATGATCCTACTCATGCTTTTGAATTTTGTAAACATTTAGATGGAACCATTAGAGAATTCCACACTAAACCTTAGGAGGTCATCGATACTAGATAGTGGCACTTGAGGAATATAGTAAGAGATTGGTTCCATCCTTGATGGAATGAATATGTATAGATCGATAATATTTGGGAATTGGATTTTGAAATATGGGAACTTTAGTTTACCTTTTCCATTGTTGATTAGCTCTAGCAACATACTTCTTCGAGGGGCTAGAGTTTTAACACCCCATTTTTTGACATTGTAGTAATTCTTAATATTACCTCATGTGTTGAGGCCAAGTTTGACCTTTTGACCTTGATATTTGATGTGAAACTTTATGTTGGTGATATCCTGATACATAAAAATTACCTAAACATTATATACATTAGAGTATATCTTATTATGTCATTGTTATATTTAATGCATGGTTTTATAATAATCATGATGTAAGTTATTGAATTGTATTTTTGTAATATATTCTTGGTACTTAGAATGACAATAATCAAATGTTAGTTGTAGTATTCTCAATGATTTATAGAGGTCGTAGATATTACTTTTGTGAGAATAAGCCCTCATGTTGAAACCTAGAAGTTCATACCTATGTACACCCTAGATCACTGCTAGTAAGGAATTTATATGTAAAGAAAGGCTCACCATAGAATTAGAACATATGAAACTAACCCTAACTACCTAATTTTTTATTTAATATAATGTTTTTTTGAGATGTGGGTTTTGGATTCTCTTACTAGATGTGAGCGTTGGGAATTGTAGTCATTGTTTTGTTATGCTATTCTTGGTGTAAGAGCTTGAGTGAAATGGGATTTTATTGTATTTTGGAATGAATGTATACTATCATTGTTATTACTCCCTACCAAAGGTTGTGTAAGGACTATAGCAATCAATACAATCATTGGCCCATTATCAATTTTTTGTTTGACTATCTATTTCTTTAATTCACCAATGTTTAACAAATATTTAAGATAGAAACAAAATATATTTATTTTATATTAGAATTAAAGTTTATTATTTGAATTCCTATTGGAGATTGTATTTCAAGTCTTATTAGAGATTTCACACATCCAAATATTATATTTTCTGTTACAAAGTTTGGATTGGTCAAAAATTTGTTTACATTGACATGAGAAATAATAAAAAACTATGGCAATGCTATATTTCACATTGAAATGTTTGGGTTAGCCAAAGTTTGTAAATCATATAAGTTAACTTTGTTAGTCTAATCAACCAACCGATGAGCACCACTTTTCACTGCTACTGTCCATCACTTTCTACCGCTATTCACAAGTTTCTTGCCACTTGTTAAGTAGTTAACACATCATTCAAAACAACAAACCCATGAAGTAAATTTTTATATGCATTATGGTGAAAAGAAACATTCATATTATCTTTGAAGGTTCCTTCAATTCAATACTATTAAATTTGAATAAGTGTTTGTTTGGAAAAAAAATATCAAAGAATTTTGATCTCCCCTAAATCTGTAATCGAAATAGCAAGGAGACAACAAGGAATGTAGTCAAACATGCATATATGAAGGCAAGCAAGTAGATAAACATGAATTAGTAAGCATCAACCATTTTTTAGTTCCTTGTATTCATTCTATTTAATATCAATTTTGTTGTTTCTATGAAGACACTTTGTGGTTTCTTTCTTTAAAACCCTATTTTATCACAATACAATTCAATATGAAGGGAGATAAAAGGTTCTTCAGACTTAATAGTGTTTTCCCCTCCAAATCTTATTGCTTGTTGTGGCTGAGTAGTAGCAGTGTTCCAATACTTTCCATACTTGCACCCCTCTCTTGCGTTCCTCTTGTTATCCATTACTCTTCCAAAATATATAACCCTAGTAAAGACTGTTATGAAAATGCCAAAAATGGCCTTATGAATATGGGCAACTTTGCCTTGAAGCAACATTTTTATCTTGGTTAAACAATATTCTCTGGGTTGAGTAGTAACAATGAGCGATAACAATAGCAAGGATAAAAAAAATAAGGCCCTTGCATGCCAAAAATTCTAAGTATCCTTTATAATCCACTCCAACCACATAACCAATCACCATCCTTGGGTTGAGTAGTAACAATGTGAACAATAACAACATCAAGGATAAAAAAATTAAGGCCCCTTGCATCCCAAGAATTCTAAATAAGTATCCTTTATAATCCACTCCAACCACATAACCAATCACCATCCTCTGCTGCACCAACTGTGACACCATCTAACTAACCATTATCATCCATGATCATGCCTTCCACTTCATCAAGTTGTGCCACTATGCCTTTATATTCATTTTGGTGTTTCCCAATAGAAGAGAAGAGTCTCAGGCATGGTGAAAAAGAACATAAACATTTAAGTCTTTAAAACAATATCTTGTGAACAAACTAAGAAAAAAGTGTAAGCATGATACAAACAATTAAATCAATGCAAGGTACCTTGGCTGGAATTCCCAAACTTCAACTAGCTCATAACCATGGTTGTCATTCCAATGCACTTTCCATCTCTCATTCAATTATTGCTCTTGATTTGTAATGGTAGAGGGCGTGTTGTTTCCCTTCAAACCTTTCTCTTCTACCATCTACAGCTTGTTATGCCACTATTGTTGTCTTTCTCAAATATTATTGCTTATGATGATGTTGTTATTATTGCTATGAGATTTGAGATATCAATTACTTGTTAGCATCACACCATTGCTTGCTTAATATGCCATTGAGGCTTTGACAATTTCCATTGAGAATTGATTTCCCTTGTAAAAAACATCTCACTTAATGGCTTGAATTAAATATTGATTAAATGCCATGGGCCTAATGATGTGTTAATTTTCGATTCCCTATTTTGTCTGTAAGTTTTTTGTGTGGGATTGCAAATGTTAGTCATTTTTGAAGGTATCCAACCCACCCAAGTGGAAAATACGTATTGTTCTGAGAAGGTCAAAAATGCATTGAGTTAAGTGTAGGTAGTGCATTTAGACATGATGGTCTAAAATAATTAATGTTTAGAAAGATTTTACATGAAATAATGAAATATGGCAATTTTCCTTTTAGAGTTCAATAATATTGTTAGCTATATGCCATGCCCTACAATTTGGACAACATCTTAAATGTTGCAGAAATTCATAGCTAAAGGTGGTAGAGAATGGTCCTAGATAGTTCTCTTTGGTCATTTCAATAAGTTTACTAATTATCATATTCTTGTTGACTCCCACTTAATAATTTTCTTCATAACATTAATTGGTAGATAGTATTAAGGATACACTTAAAAATGGGTTCAATATTTTATTGTCTTCTTATTTCAAATTTATGAGCATACAAGGTGATAATTATTTAACTTCAATAAACAATTTAGTTTTTTAAAAGTTTTATCATAGTAACAATATTCCATTATTTCGGTTTCTGTTGCTGAAATCGAATAATATTTTTTTGCATGGTACATAGTCAATTTACTTTTCACTAATTTTGATCATACATGTATGCAAACATAGAAATGAAATGTTTTTTTATTTACCATTAATATTGATACAAAAATTTGCATTGGTATGTATTTGATGGGAAAATTTAGAAATTAATTGTCTTTTCCTTTTTTTATTATTATTAATTTTGACACTAAACTTCCCATAAAATGGCAAATGTTTTCAAATATTTAATTTTGTATCTATGATTCTATATATTAATTTTTGGCATTTTTCCCAATAACAAATTTGATTTTTTCAAATAAAATATTTTTATTTCATATTCATAACCAAATATAGTCCTTGAAATTATTTCCATATAACTCTTCAAATTTTCTCCATATCAAATTCTAGTGCTTTTCCCATAACAAATTTCAATTTTCAAAATAACATTATATATATATATATATATATATATATATATATATATATATATATCCCTCCAAAATATTTCCATATGATCCTTCAAATTTTCTCCATATTACTCTCATTCCTGTAATGTACCTTTCACACACACAAATTTTCCAATCATGATCTTCAAGCCTCGCTCACATTACTTCCCTCCAAAGTTGTTTGATGTGATGCAATCCAAAATTGATGAAGGGTTATCTCTAAATAGATGGTCTTGGAATTCAAGTCATGAATCTAGAATCCCTTATTTATTCCATTGGACAAAAACATGATACAGATTTTTCCTTCATTAAACTTACTCTTAGAATTATTTCCCTAAATTAGGATAAATATGTGTTAAAAAAATGATAGGTAGATTTGGATAACCATGTGATGCCATATTTTCACAAGATGTACATATAAATACATTTGTCTGACCCTTGTTTTAATATTCCAGAGGTTGCTTGGACTTCAATGACTATTGGAATTTCTTCACACCAACCCTAATGGATTAGGTGTCCAACACCCCCCCCCTTAATCCATAGGGGTGTATGTGAGTCAAAGAAGAGATCTAAAATACAAAAGTGCATGAAAACTAATGGTTAGATGTGCTCTCAAATGGTGGTTTAAGAGAGACCACAAACCAAATGAGGTAGAAAAATATGAAGTTTCTACTAGTAGTGGGTTAAGAATGACCAATAACTCTAGAACTATGCTCGAAGCGGTTCCTAGAACAATTTTGAATTTGGCTAGAAGCTGAAGTATTCTGCAAAGTGGAAGTTCTCACTAATGATGGTTTTAAGATGACCACAAAATGATGTAGCAAAAACCAAAGTCTTTTGTTGGTGGTGGTTTAAGGCATGCCACCAACCAAAACATGCCCAGGAGAATGAATCCATATCTTGCTACAACTTTGAATCTAGCTATGGTTGACTTTGGCTCTAGGCTTTGGCAGCTGACTCTGGTTCAGGCCGTGGCTCATACTTGCTTGATATTTGCAAGATGAGAATATGAAGATGTATCCATTGCAAGATGTGGCTATACTTGAGAAGAAACTTTGAGGTATGATTGATATATCTTCTTGGAAATTGAAGACCCTATTAAGAAGTGATTCATGCAAGGTGAAACTTTTCTCTTGTAGGAGTATTATGTCTAGAGCATCTTTCTGAATGATGAGTGTGTTTTCCACAATTCTTACAAGGGTGAAGATCAAAATGTTGATCTTTCAAGTGGCCAACTCGATAAAAATGTTGGCATCTCTGAATTTGTGGCTGTGGAATTGGAGAATGATGTGGAGCATGGTGAAGATGAATCATCCTGAAGAAACCCAAAACTTTCAAATTGAATTAGTTTGGAATGTGAAAGGAATCGTAGGCTTGTCATATCAAAGATTGGTTTTGTTCTTGTTGTTGATAAGTTCTTCCCAAGCTTTGATGATGGGATGGGGAAGTGCAACATGAACCTATACATCTTCATGCAATTTTGCTCCTAAAATGGCCTCACTAATATGACCAATTTTTGATTATTGGTGAGAGTAAAATTCAAACAAATAATTGTTCTGAACAAAAACCAGTTCAAAATGATGACTCTTTTGTTGCAACTCATATTATTGTAGTTGTGACTCAAGCTAGAGAAACTCAATCTTCTCCTATGCATGTTGTAGATAGATTTTAATATAAAAAAGAGTGGATTTACTGATTTTGACCGTGTTATCAACAATAGAAAGGATTAGAGTTCTCAACAAATCTAATAATACATCAATTTTTTCCAATGTCTCAAAAAAATAAAATCTCAACATTCATAGTGGAAGATGTAACAAGGCTAGGCAAGCCCCATCTATTGAAGATTCAAAAAATGAAGAGTATAAACTATCTATCAAACTATCATTTAACATACATCGCAAGCATAAATATCTTACATACTAGAATGGAGTTTAGCGATCAAACAATTTTCGAATTACTTGAAATCTTCCACTATTGCTAGCATTACCAAATTGTATATATGTTTCTACAGATCTTTCCAAAAATCAAGTTGCTACCACTAAGCTATCAAAAATCTCATTATACTTGATTTTGGAGTTGAATATGCCATGAATTCTTTGAGTTGATGATGCTTCGGTTATTTGACAAGAATCAAAGAGAAAATCCATCCGTAATTTAAAAATCATGATAAAAATGATTAAAGTATCAAGAAGCAAGCATGCTAAACATTACAACAGGTAACAAAGGCCCAATACACGCTGTCACTGATGAAAATATCATTTTGTTGGTACAATTGCTATACAATGTAGAATTTTCTATTGAGAATTCGGTACCATGTGTAATCTCCAATGCTACTTTGGGTGGTTCACATGAACAAATAAAGTATTTGGTGAATTAAGGATAACTTAAGGAACTGCCACTATCAATCTTGAGAAGTCTCTTGGACAATTTACGACATTTATAATTTCATTTCCTGTTGAGGTCACTAGTGCATATGATAATGAATTTGTTGAGGCCAAAGATACAAAGAAGAGATGCTCCACCCACTGGTCCACTTTTAAACTAGTATTTAGAACTTCGATCTATAAATAATTGTATGGGATCGCTGATGCAAACATTATTTTTACAACATCAAGTCATTGCTATTCCTTTTAGCTCCCACCAAATAAACAATTATGAAAACAATAAGAAACGCACAACAACAAGAAACATAACGTGCATGTTGTCTTTAGTTTGAAGCATGCAAAGTTCTACATCCCTTGTATCTATCAAGTGAAGCCAAGGTTGCTCGCACGGGGGAAACCCATTCGATGTTTCTTTGCAGTCTGATGAAACTCTTTGGAATGCTATTGGAGATGAATAGATATCAATAGTTGGTTGGCTAATCCCAGAGCCCAAATTAGTGACAAAAACAGTAGTGACGAACATATTAAAACCAAACACAACGAAATAACAACTCTCTAGAGGGCATGTAAGTTAATAAAATGTTTTTAAGGCTGGACAATCACTTGATGCTCACGAGTGGGATATTATACTTGGAATAATGCTTACAATAGTATATATCTAAGACTAGTTTGTTGGTTGTTTATTTTTGTTGAGAGGTTTTCTCAACAAGCAAATTCTTAGTTTGGAAACTATTGGACCTCATAAGCACTATTTATGTGGCTTGTATTTTGGTTTTGTGTGAGTAATATACAAATTGTTTTGAGTAAATCTATGCACCATGTTTGTTCATCAAATTTCTTATTTGGTATCAGACCTTGTAGGGGCTTGACTCCCTCAAGGGAGAGCCCAAGGAGATGAAATATATTTAAGGATTAAATCCCTATTTTGTATATAGATTAGTTAGTGTGGGAGGGTTTGTTTTCTAATTGTTGTAGTGCTAGAATTTAATATTGTTCTCGCTGGGCGTGATTGGAAGGAGTAGCTAGAGTATAGAAAGCACGAACATTGTGTGAGGATTGTTGTAACTTATTTTTACCCTAATAATATTTTGTAGTTTTTCATTTATGTTCTAAAATAAAATTAAAAAAATAAAAAATAGAGAAAAAGAAAAAATACAAAAAATACAAAAATACGAAAAGAAATAAAGAATGAAAAGAAAAGAGAAATTAAAAAAAAAACAAAAGAAAGAAAGAATAAAAAATGGATAAAAAAAAGAATAAATTATCCCTAATAATTGTGCGCACATCTAAATGCCACATCTTTTTTATTTTCAATAATCCTTAGCATTTTAAAAGGATTATTTTGATGTAATAAATTGATTTGATGAGTCTGTCGGATAACATTTAAAGGGCATTTATTTTTCAATGGATGAGATCTGGCCGGCCCAGAGTAACGATCCCTGATCAATTGCGGGACCCCTCATGTTGTTGACTGTTAATGGAGGGGAGGGGTCCATAAAGTGGTTTTCCCGACCTCGCCTTTGGATATGTGGCATCCCGACATCAATTGCTATACCCCCTTGATGAAAACCACAAACCATTCAACCCCCCCGCAAACCGCCATTCCTCCATTCATTTCTCCGCTATTCATTCCACAATTTCGCCTACCACTAAACTTCCACTACATCTAATCATTGTCATATTCCTGATAAATTTATTAGACCATAACTGTCATGCATTTAATTCTCTCGCGCCAACATTCAAAAACATTAAAATCTCTTGCGCCATTTTCACCCATTAAAAAATTTCATTTGTTATCAACAATTGATTAAAATCCTCTCTCTTTGCAAATAATTCTCTTTGCCGCATTCTGTTTACAATCAAGATTCCCAGTTTGGATCTGCAAGCAAACACCAACAATTCACCAAACTACGATCATTCTATTTCTGGTAACTGTTCTACTGATCCAAAATGTTTTGTTTTCCTTAATGGCTTCTCATAAAGGGAAATCCAAAGTTGTAGACAGTTCCATGGTCCCTTCTGTAATCAATTTAGATGAGTTACCTTTAGTTGGCACTCAATTCAAAATTGCAGAGACGAATTGCGAGTTCGACCTCTATGAACTACACAATTGGGCCTTTCATAAATACCAAGATGCTAGTGATGAGTTTTCATTTTGGGAATCCCTTTTATGTCAATTTGTCTTCCCTCAGACCTTCCATTTTCCAAATTTCATTTCCTGGTGTGAAACTCGCTATCTACCAAGTCAGAGAGCTATCATTGCTCAAAACAATGGAACCTTGTGTTATGTAACCCCTGAGTTAATTTTCCAAGCCCTCCAATTGAATTCTCAAGAATCCCTACACCTATTTGCTATTGATGCACTAATGGAGATTTACCAAAATATTTACTTTTCTTCAAGAGCTCACATTTTTGAGTCTTTTATGCCTAAGAATTCTGAATTACCCAGGACAATTCCTCCTTATTCTGCTGCCATGTTCCTTGCGTTGTCTAGGCATGTTATTTATTTAGTTTGTTGTCCATTAGGATACCCTAGTCACCAATGGGTTGATGAAGTAATTTTAGGATTTCTATTTATCTTTTCCTCTGGTAAAAAGCCTTCAGTTATGTTCAATTATAGTCATTTCCTTTCAGAGATTATTCATGAGTAGTTTTTAAAGTTTAGTGCAAAAGGCTCTTTCAAGCATCAATCAGTTTTGGTCTATCTGTTTCTATATCACCGGTAAGAAAGATTTAAGTTCCCTTTGCATAAGTTGGATGTTAGAGGAAACCCATAGTTAGTTATTTATTGAACTTCACTAGTGAGAAAGGCTTTTGAAGAGCTCGCCTTTAGAGATTTTGTCAATCAATTCTTGTATGTAGCAAATTATTTATTAAACGGTGATGCTGTTCCTAGGATTTCTACAGAAATTAAAATAATTTTACATATTAGTGGACAACTAAAGGTTGGAGACTGGTATTTATACCATAATTTTATTGAAATTAGGATTTATGGATGTGAACTACAACCATACAAGTTACCTATGTTCCTCCCAATAATACTTTCTTCTCTTGAATATATTAGAAAAATGATGAATATTGATGTTAATTTTGTTCCTAGAAAGATCAATTTAAATTGAAAGCACAGGTTGGCCCTTTCATAGCCAACACAAGAGCTGCAAAGAAAGAGGTAGATAATTTATTGAAACATATGAAGTTCAAGTTGAGTTTCATTTAGTCTTATGATCCACTGGGGATTATATTAGCAGTCAGAGTTGCACATAAATCAACACCTTATGTTCATGTGGCTAAACCAGATATTGAACAAATTTCCAATAAATAAGAATGGGAGGAAAAAACATTAAAAGGATCCGAGGAAGAAATACCCAGTCAAACAATGTTAGAGACTCCAAATATCACAGAGAAAGAATTAAAAAGGCCAAGGGAAACTCAGTCACCATCAGGATCAAATTTACAACAAATAAATTTCAAGGTCATGAAGAGAAGAAAAACAACAACTAAAGAGGAAGAAGAATATTCAGAAGTTCAGACTTCTGAAGGACCTTCTACAATAATTCTCATAGGAGAATCTCCATTTTCACTAGAGCATATTGAAAAAAAACCTGTATAACTTCTCCTTCTCCTTCTTCCCATTCTTCAAGGAAACAAAGTATCTTTTCAAAATTTCTAGAAATAAAAAATAAGAATGAGACGGTGAAGACTTCCACATATGAAGAATTTTGGAAACAATCCTTTACAATGCAGATTAGACTACTTTCAACATTAGACAGTGAAAGGGGACAATTGCAATTTCCATTTTTGGAACCAAAGGTCCCTATACCTAAAACTAATGAAGACTACAAAAATTCCTTGTTTTCCTTTGATACAAAACATATTCATCCCATAGATCAGATTGATTTACATAAACAAGAAGGGGAGATGATTTATACATCTTTGAAAAGTTCTGCCATGACAACTTCTAAGCTGCAAGCATCATTAAATAAAATTCATTCCAATTAAAGATAGAAAAAATTTCTTCTCTAGCTAAGGATACAAGAATTAAATGGCTTGAAGACCTAATTTTGAAATTAGGACTAGATCCTGAAAACGTAAAAGCAGTAGAAGAGATAATCAAAATTAGAAATGCCGATACTCAAGCATTGAGGAAATAGTTGAAGCTGCCAACAACTGAAGATCCATAGGCTCAATAATTCAATCAACTAGAAAAGGAGAAAGAGAATATGCTTCGAATGATTGTTGAGCAAAACATACAAATACAAAATATGGAAGCATAAATGGAAAAATTGATTAAGGAAAGAGATCTACAACTCAACACTGGAATAACAACTTCTACATTAGGTACTTCAATAACAAGAACTTATACAAAAACAATATCTAGAGCAGAGTCAGAGCCCGTTCACCAGAATTAAACAAAGCAATTGTCAAAGGCTATGGGAGATCTATCCTTGAAGGATATGGAAATTGAGAAACTTAGAGTGCAAATTGAGAATATTCAAGAAAGAAAAATTAAAACTGATAATTCATATTTGGCCGAAATACAGAAGAATTACAAGTTAACAAGTAATTACAAATTTATGAAAATGAATCATTTAGTGCACATACTTTATCTCAATTGAATGAGAAAATTTGGATTAATATTAATGGATCTTTGACGAATTATGGCCATCAATTGAAATTATTTTTGAGTAGGAAGATTTATTGCAGAGATCAAAAGCAGTAGTAGCAGAGATTAAATATGATCTAGATCATAAACTAGGAGAAGCTACTAAGACAATCAAAGCCTTGCATTCCAAGACAAAGGAAGAACTTGAAGAATTTGGAATTGAAGATAAGACTGATGCAGTCCTAGAGACAAGAAAAGTTTCAACAAAGAGGAATGTAATGTTACAACTGGAAATAAGTGCCACAATTTAGAAGCCTAGATCAAGAAATTCAATAGAATATTTAATGTTCTGTGCCAAACAAAAACCCACATCTGTGAGATTCTAGTGGCCAATTGATCCCACTAGAAAATTATCAACATAGTATACATGACATAGCAATAGATAAAACCAAATTTTCCAAAGTCAGAGGGATAATTAGAGGAAAATATTTCATGGAGGGCCTAGAATATGATTTGTTTATTAAACATGAAATTCAACATTATTTTTCCCTAAGCCAACTTTTGAAAAATATACAGAAGTTGATGAGTCATACATGAAGTTAATCAAATTTTCTATCCAAGATGAAAAAACATGGGATAAATTACTTTATCTCATTGAACAGAACATAATGCAAATTTTCAATGATTAGAAGACAAAAAAACAAGAGCAGAAAGCAGAAAAACAGGGGCAACAAATAGAAAATTCAATTTCAAACATCAATCATCAAACAACAACCTGAAAATGTGTGCTAAGTGTCCAAATCAATTTAGAATAACTATTTTCATATGCTATTTTTTTAATTATCCAAATTAGTTTTGGATATTATTTCAGTTTGTAATAAAATTTGTTTTAAGTTTCAGATATTTTGAGTTAGACTCTATAAATAATTAGTATTTTGAAGAAGACAAGGTTGAACCCTTGTTATGAAACAATAACATGATTGTAATGTTCAAAGCTATTTCTCAAGATAATTGAAGGATTCTGGATTCATTCTGAACAACTTGTGTATCTATGTGAGTTTGCCTTGTTATCAATTATGTTTTTCATATTTATTTCTACATATGTTCAAGGTAACATAGAAGTTTGGGCAAGGCTATATTGAATGTTAATCTCCCTCAAAGCCCCTGCAAAGTTATAATTATTTAAAGAGATGAATTAACTGAACAATTTGTCTTAGTTAATTACTCTAATCTTTTAATTGTTGCCTTCTTCCATCTATTGGATGTATATTGTTTAGTTGTAGAAAACTTCTACATACATCTACTATATATGATAAATTAGATGTTCAATATGAATGTTTAAAATTTATATACCTTCTTAATTTATGATTTTCAAATCAATTTAAAGATTAATTCTATTAGGAATGAAAATTATCCCTTTAGTTTTCTCAAAAATACTTAGAAGTTACATCTGTTTAAAGGTTTGATGCATTGGTCATCCACTTAAGTCAAAACCTTAGATGCTTTGGCATAGTTCCCCAGCCTAGAACTGTCTACGAAGATACCACATCAGATTGGCACCATCACTGGGGAACCAAGATTGAAGTTTGTTTCCCTAGGACAATGATCAGACTTGCCTCTTAATGGTGAATAAGAGGTCAATAGGCTAAAATACTTCACCTGATGACTCCATATATTAATTATGGCTTCACACATGCATACCATATCTCAGTAAGATCCAAAGCTTCTCTCTCCTTTATCAGATCTAGAGATACTAGTGAGAATTGCATATATTAGGCGTATGCTAGAAGCCTCTCTTGCTGCTTCTTCCTCTATTTTATCTGAAGTACCCTCATAATCTGACCCTTCTCAGCCAACTCCAATACCTGCTGGATTATCAGATATTCCTCTAAAAATTTTATCTCCTTTCTAGAGGAGTAGATCTTCAAACTGCATGATTAGTTCATCAACTTGAGACCTTTGAACTTCTTGATTCTCATTTAGAACTTTCTGGTA
Organism: Pinus taeda; assembly: GCA_000404065.3. Classification (NCBI taxonomy): domain Eukaryota; kingdom Viridiplantae; phylum Streptophyta; class Pinopsida; order Pinales; family Pinaceae; genus Pinus; species Pinus taeda. Next base: position 13,850 of record APFE030601561.1, on the reverse strand, counting down.
GTGAAGAAGATCCTAAACTTTTCCTTTTTGAATTTAAACCATTTGATTTTAATTCTTCTACTGTACATACTTATCCCTTTACTTCTTCTAAACCTAAAGAGGAGCTTAGTATTTATACTAATCCTCTAGCTTTTTGAAGATCCTAAAAATATTTTACCTGAAGTTCAAAAATTGGTTATTAATCCTCAAATTTTCTAGAAACCTAAACCTCCATCATAACCATCTTCTAGTAAAGTCATTTGCCCAAAAAACACAGTTCCATTACAACATCAAATGGCTGATTTTCAACCAATTGTGGTAGCATGGTATGCAACATTAGTTTTCCACCAGCAACCCAACTTCATGCTTTTCCTGATGGGTATTTGAAACATTTACCTAGATTTAATGGGGAAACAGGGGCATTTGCTGAAGAACACTTCGTTGCATTTCTAGATTTTTCTAACGACATGAACATTGAGCATGAAGATGTTTACACATGACTTTTTGTTCAATCATTAGAATGAAATGTTAGAATATGGTTCATACAATTACAAAGATTGTAAACCTCCAGTTACTGCAACTAAAGTTAGGTTTTCCAAAGAATTTGAAGATGATTTTGCTATAATTCTTAGAGAGAGAAAATCCAAAACTTTAGCAGACATGAAAACCAATGCATTTGAAGTCAAAGCTAATAGGTTAGCATCTAGTAAATTGAAAGCAAAGGCAAAAAATGCCGAAAAGAAAATGAAAGCTAGAGAGGAAATTACCTCATCATCAAAAACTAAAGATGAAGAACATAAAATTGATGAAATAACCTCTCTGCTAAGAAATATGTCTAATTTAATATCAAGAATGGAATCTCAACCTAGAGTAACCCAACAAGTTGCAAATAGACCACAAGTTCAATATAGAAGACCTTTTTAACCTCAAATTTTGCAGAGACCAAATAATGATCAACGAATTCAACCTCCCTTAATGATTGATGATCAAGACCCTGAATAAACTGTTTATTTTACCACAAATGTTATCAATTATTTTTAAGATCCATCATCTCATAATGTTATTGTTCCAATCAATCAAGGTCAGTCTCTAATTCAAAATCAAGAAACCTCCCAAATTTCTACGTATCAACCTTTTTCTGAATTCCTCATTGTGAAACTAAATAGAAGATATGACTTAGACCGAGACCAGGACCTAGTAGACCTGTAAAAAAAGTTACCATTGATGAACCTCAAGTAAAATCAACTGAAACACAAACATCATCCGTTCAACCGCATAATCAGTTACAAGAACAACATACTGCTAAAAAATCTATTCCAATTGTTTTTAATGTTGAAAAAGAGTTAGAAAGAGTTAAAATTCCAATTCCATTATCTGAACTCTCCAAAAATCTAGGTTATAACATCAAGTCTCTAAATGGATCCAATATTCAAGTGTAGATGCAAAGGGGGGATGTCATTAGTTTACAGGATGAAAAACCATCAGTTGTTTTTGGTCCTAGTTCATATATGATTAACGAAAGTGTACCTACTTTATATGTCACATTGAAAGTTCATGATTACCTTTTATACAATTGTATGTTAGATTTTGGTTCTTCCCATAACCTAATGCCTAAATTAATCATGGATAAACTTCAATTGCAAATCCTTAGACCATATCATGATCTGTATACTTTTGATTCCAAGAAAGTACCTTGCTTGGGATTAATTAAGGATTTAGTTGTAACACTTGCTCAAATCCTTGTGAAAAGTATAGTTTTGGACATAGTTGTTACATATATTCCCCCAAAATTTGGAATGTTGTTGTCAAGATCCTGTTGTACTATGTTGGGAGGAAGTATACAAATGAACATGTCCGATGCTGCAATCCCAGTTTGTGGAGGTGAACATTTAAGACTATAGATAGAAGTAAGATTTATCAATACAATTTGTAAAGCAAATCAAGCAATTAATCATCCCATTTATGTAATTGATCAATATTTTGGATGCTTTACTCAGGATGCTAATGATCTTCCAATTCCTCAAATCAACATTGAAGAAATTGTCAATACACCTCACTTTTCAAACACTAACATTTGGAAAATGTATTTTGATGGAGCATTTTCTAAAAATGGGGTTGGGGCTGGAATTATAGTCATTTATTCTCATACGAAAAATATAACCAATCCTTTAATTTATATTGTGAAGTCACAAGCAATGTGGTAGAATATGAAGCTCTGAATACCCTGACAAAGGAGAGAGCTTGAGTGCTTGGGTTGGGTCCTAACCCAAGGGTACTCATCCCTCTAAAACACATTCAAACTCTAGGAAACAAAATGCTTGCCATTGATCTTAAAACGTTTTCAAATACATGATATAGAAAATGAAATGATAAGTACAAGATCCTAGCTCTAGCAGTCACTGTGCTCCTCAAAAAAGTTGAATCCTACTAAGCTCTTGGGCTCCTTTATTTATATAAAATGAGTGAGGGAGAAACCTCCTTGGAAGGAGGGTTGCTTCCCTCCAAAATCCCTACAAAAGTGGATCTGCTGTCTTGAGATCCTCCTAGCCATTGAGTATAGTAACTTCCCAATAGCCATCCAAGTTGGTTGGTGAGTTAATGCAGGGAACGAGCCTCCTACATTTCTTCCAATTGGTCTCCAACATAGTTATGCACGATAAATATTATTTTTCCTACACATTAATCATGTTAGGCAACAAGATATGATAAATATTCCTTAATCTCCCTAATAAACACATTATAGTCCAAAAATGTGTTATCAAATGAAAAGAGAGAGGTAAACGTATGTTGAAGGATGGCTAGATGGCCATTGATTTATGCCTATTAATGAGGCCCATCACATTTCATTGATTATACTTGAAATTTGATTTCTATTGTATATCATGAACCCATTTTTGGAGGTGTTGGATCCATTCAACAAGTTTGATTGCACTATTTTCCTTGACCTAAACATGGGAGGAATCTTATAGTGAAGATGCAATAGTCATAGCTACATCAATTAGGGCCAAAGTTTCGAACCCCAAGCACACATAAAAAGGATTTTGGCCAATAGAGTAGTGAAGGAATTTGTTATAGTTATGTTGAACATATGGAAGGCTTTCATCCCATGTAGAAGGATGCTTGGAGTTGTACATACACAAGATATGCACAATCATCCCATTACTTTTGGATTTCCATTTGTTTAGGGATGACAGGTTGTCAATTTGATCAACTTAGTATCCATCAAAGACCATTGGATAGACTAGAAGGTCAGTAGAAACCTACTAACCTGTTGTAGCGCTCCAACCACCCTCCAAAATTTTTCCTTAGCTTCGTTTTGGAGCCTCCCTGCCAACGATCCTTATAAGCATGTCTTGCACTATCAAGTACATAGGCTTCATTTGTTTTTCAGTGGTTTGCCAACCTGTGCATGTTAGTTTGCTTCACTCCCTTCATAAGATCCCATCCTGAACTTAAGCTATTTATTGGCTGAGCAACTCCCTCAGAAAATTGCGCAATTCTGAAGGGGAACCAACCTTCCCTCTAGAAATTGCGCAAATCTGCTCGGCTTAGAAATTACGCAAAACAGTTAGACAGGCTTCCATGAGAAAATTGCACAATCTAGCCCAAACTTGTAGCTCAGCCCATAAATTATGCAATTCTGGGAAGCAGTCACCTGCTGACCCCATAAATTGCACAATCCCTCAGGGAAAACCAACCCAGCTTAGCTTAGAAACTGCACAAATCCCTCCCTCAGTCTTGCAAGTTGTTGCATGTGCCTTCAAGTTGAATGGTTCCACCCAGGACTCGACAAACTTGATTTGCATGCATGGGCTGCTTTTCCCAAAATAGCAAAAAGAAACATGCAAAAAGAATCCCTATATTTTAGGGATCTATTTTTAGTAGCTGGAGATTACATGCAAAGATCATTTTAGAAACTGCCCTCCAAGTGTCCCTTTTTTCTAGATTTGTGGCTTGCATGTCATAAGCCTCAAAATTATTTATTCGATGCCATAGAGCTCATTCTTCACATTGATCTTGGAGCTTTGACATCCCATTAACACATCTAGGAGTCTTCGACACATCCATTTCAACTATTTCCGGGTAAGTCTGCTTTACATGTCTTTTGCAACATTTCTGTCGATTTTTGTGTTTTGATTTGTGTGAGTGCTATCTACTTGATTTCAGTGAATGCTTGTTGTCGTTTTCATGCATGTTATCATGTACAAGCACTGTTTCAGTTTTAGTTTGCATCTCACCACTGTTGCATACATGACACTATTTTTCACTGACGGTCACCGATTTGATGACCCGTGTTAGACTCATGTAAGTTTTCCCATTTTCTGAATCTTACATTCACTGTTTGCATGCATGGTCATCCACTCTTGATTACACTTAGTTTCACCATGCATTCAGAGCTGTACATGTTTTCAGTCACTTATCGGCGGGTTTTGTTGGGTTGTGTTATATTCTTTCCACATAGTTAACAGGGGGTTTGACGGGTACCCGTAACCCCACTTTATGGGATCCGGGGCAGCGCCCCGAAAAATTTTGGTTTTGGACCCTATGTTAGGTTGGGCGGACCCACCTATGGTTTTGTGCATGATTTTCGCACATGTTTTTTTGGACGTGATGGTTGTCGGTCCATGGTTTTGGACGCGATGGTTTTCGGTCCATGGTATTGGATGCTTCGACATGTATAAATATGTATTGTAACATTGAAAGGAACATAATGAAAAATCAAGCTGGTAGTCCCGGTTTTGGGATCCAGGGG